>JAYMFT010024270.1:0-15000 GCA_038088735.1 Panulirus argus
TATATATATATATATATATATATATATATATATATATATATATATATATGTTGGTATGTATATGTATGTATTGTGCAAATATGTGCATGTATGTATATATGTGTGTATGTGAGTGGATGGATCTTTCTTTGTCTGTTTCCTGGTGCCAAGTATGTTCACTAAGTCTAGAGGTAAAATTACAGAACCCTCAGAGAGAGGAAAGTTGTGAGGAGCTTTCAATAAAGAGACGGGAAGAAATTGGGTCTTGCATGTATTAAACTTAACCCAATTTTGTCTAACCAACAGAGATATCGTGTCTCAATCTGAGTTTATTGAGGAAGTTGTGTCAAGATGAGATGCAGATCAAGTGAGAGGAGTAGAATTGAAGGGCATGGAGGAATGCGGAATGCAGTGTCAATGTACGAGTGCATTTGGTTATTTGTGGAAGACAAGAAATCATCAATACATGGAGAAAAAGGGTGGGGGACAGTATAGGAAGCAGTTCAGAACCTTGAGGAGTGCTACTGTTGATGGACAAAGAGGAGGGGGCTGATCCATCAACAATTACAGAGATAGATCGGCCAGATAGGAAGCCACGTATGAGGGAGCAAAGTAAGGAAGTGAAACCAAAAGAGGGAAGCTTAGAGATGAGACCCCAATGCCACATCCTATCAAAAGCTTTGGATATGTCAAGGGCATAATCACAGGATTCTCCAAAATCTTTCACAGATGATGACCAGACATTAGCAAGATACGAAAGACTATTACCAGTGGATCTCACCTTACAGAAGCAATACAAGTGATCAGAAAAAGACTGTATGATTCAAGCCATCTAAAGATATGAGAGTTGAGAAGGGATTCAAAGACTTTGGAAATGGTGGATGTCAAAGCAAAAAGACGATAGTATGAGAGGTGAGAACAGTCACCTGTCTTAGGGTTGGGATGTACAAACACATGCTTCCCAGAAGATGGAAAAAGTTTCTGGTTTTTAAATCTGAAACAGAACAGACAAGCAGGCACAGGAGCAAAGTTCAGAGACATACTCTCTCAGCACACAGGGATGGATGCCATCAGAACGATAAGTCTTACTTGCGTCCAAAGAGTGAAGTGTTTTTCTGACAGTCCGAAAAAGATTTAGGGGAGGGGCATAGGATCAGTAGATGAGCATTAGGAGATGAAGGAATGTTAGAATCTTTCAAGGGGGGGGGGTGACAGCTATAGTACCACGAGAACAGAAAAGTGAAGGAAAGGTAGAACGACAGTTGTTAGTGATGCCCTCAGCCAAAGACCAGAAAGACCTACCTGTGGATGATAGAGAGAGATTATCACACTTCCTTTGTAAAAAGTAATGCTTTGGCTCATGGAGAAAGTACTTGCAGTGATTATGGGTAGTCATAAATGCTGAATGGGAGTTGGAGGATGAAGAGTGTATCCAAGCCCAATAAAGCTGATCCCTTGCCTGAGTGGTCTCAGAACAGGAACAGATGAACCATTGATTGGAAGAAGAGGTTGTCCATTCTTAAATATATCTATGGGTACTCCTTTCCACTACTATGACTGATAAATCATTCCATATTTTAACAAACTTTTTGAAGAAAAAGTACATTGCCTCAGTTGGGGTAAAACATCTGCCCACAAGTTTGTGTCCATTTCTATGAAAGGAATAAGATAAATTTATCCTTAAGTAGCTTGTTAGATCAAGATCACCAAACCTTTGATCATTCTGAATACTTGTAATAATAATTCACCTCTTAACTTTCTCTCATCAGAAATAAAGTTTAAGTAGTTTAGCCGGCTTTCATAGGATATGCTTCTCAGTTGAGCATATCATTCTGGAAGATCACCACTGCACATTCCGTTCTGTTTATGAATTTTTTCAAGGTAGGGATGCACCTATGAATTGTACAGAATAAGGACTATTGTCTAAGACTTAAATAATGACATGAAGCGTATACTGCTAAAAATAGCAAAAGAAACGCTAAGGAGTTTTACAGTTTTGTTAAAAGCAAAAGTCATTTTACGGTCACTTGGTTCATTAATTATGGAAAATGACAACTTGGTTTATGAAAATGCCACAACCACATTTCAAATTTATAAAGAGTTGGAGGGCATAAAATCACATGGCCTGTGTTGATACATAAACCATCTAAAAAAATTTGATTAACTTTAAAAAAAATTCAAAATATATCCACTCCAAAGATCAGAAATGGATGACGAAACTTTTCTTTTTTGCTTGCAATCACAAATGGCAAAACTGAGAAAGATGAAGGATTGGTTAATGAGTTTTATATATCCATTACAGCTCCTGAAAATGTTATACATTCATAATACACTGAAGGAGAAAATCCATGAAACTTTATCCTTTACCTAAGCAGTTCAGTAAGGACATCTGTTACCAGGCAATCAACAACAAGCCACAACATGCGATGTACAGAATATAGTGATCACACTGACCATCAGGATAAAGATCTACCACTGGGATGGTTGGTGGGTCAGTCTGTTGTAATAATACTGTTGTTGTTGCTGCTGCTACTGTTTCTCCTCCACCTCCTACCCCCTTCTTCTTCTTCTTCTTCTTTTTTTTTTTACTCCCTCCATCTCCTCCCTCAGCACCACCCTAGAGATTATAAGACACAAATGAGTCTAAATGTTCCATACTGAACACTTTAATAAATGATATCATTAAACACATCTGGAGAGATTTCCATTAAAACTGGTACACTGAAGGGCTTATTGCATTTTCAGACTCAAGACAAGAATTTGATTTAAAGAGCAAATAGTACATCTTGTTTTAAAAAAAAATTCTGCCTGTACAAAACCCTATTTTACCTCTACTTTTGTATCTTTTTTCTTCATTACCTCATCTTCTTCAGCCTCCAAATTAGTTTTGGCCAGCTTGTCCAAAACACCATCAACAGCAACATCATCGTCTCCATCTGGGACGTTGATCGAACTGACACCACCAGCTGAAACATGTAGCAATTGGATAGCGTTGAATATAAGAAATGAAGTGTTTAACTTTACACCTTTAGTCTAAAATTGTAGGTCCTAATACATAAAACATCTACTCTCTTCAAGACAGTGTCCTGTGAGCATGAGAGATTCTCTAGAACATATCAAAGGAAAATCAGGGTTAGGAACATTTAAACTCTCTGGTAGGGAAATATTGGTTTCCTTACTATCCCCTATCTCCAAACTAGGTTTCAGGCCTGTCTTTAGTCAATCGGAGACTGGCACATAGATGATGTCATCAGACTACTCACTCCTACTAGCTACCCTGCAGCAAAACTTCTAATTATCCTTGAAGTAAACTGATACTCACTCAACCAAACTCTCATTTGCTGCCTTTTTCAACCCCTGCATCTTCCTCTTGACTTCCTGCCATTTTCTCTAATATATATCCCAATCATCTGCACTCCTTTCCAGTAAGTATTACTCATATACCTTTCTTTTCTCGTTCACTCGCAACCTTACTCTTACATCCCATCTCTTACAACCCTTTCTAACCTGTCTACCTTACACATGATACATTCATCTTTCTCACATGCCAACACTGCTTCCCTAAATACCTCCCATTACTAACCCATTCCACTAGCTTTGTTGGCTCTCACCTTTTGCTGTTCTACACACAATTTCTCCTTGCATTTCTTCAAACTAGTCTCTTCTCCATGATAATTTAGTTCAACCACTCTCTCTTCACCCATAACATTTCCTCTTTTCCAAAAACCTCAACAAATCTTCAGCCTCACCTCCAAAAGATAATGATCAAACATCCCAAGGGCTGCCCCTCTCAGAACACTGACAGCCACAAGTCTGCTTTTTGTATGCCTGTCAATTAGTACATAAGAAACTCCTCGATTTTCATGCACTTGATTTAACCCATTTTCAGAATAACATGCATGAGCCATTTGCACCTTTTTTCATTTACATATGCTAAAGTTTGGAACAAGATGATTATCACTGAGCTGGCAGAACAGTAGTGCTGCACTGCCAGTGCCATACAAGAGGTATGTGCAGGTGTATGCATGGTATGGATACAGTCTATGGTCAGTGTTTGCTACAGTATTTCGTGCTGCAGTATATTGTATATTGCAGGTGTTTTGCCCGTGCATCATGCCACCAAAGTGTCATTTAACTTCTGGTACCAGTGAGGTTAAGATGGAGGCACTCAGACTTTATGAGAAAAGCAAATGAACAGCTGATATTCAGTATGCCCTTGGACTTAGCCAATCTATGGACAATTCATGTTAATGCAGAGAAGATACAGATAGTGCCAAGATCAGATTAATTAATCAATACATCAATCAATATTCCCTAAGTTCAATTATGGAGAGATTGGAAAATATGTTGAGCAAATGGGTCAAACTACAAACTCAAGAAAATGTTCTTGTCATCATGCTTGTTATATAAGCAAAGGCCTGGAGTATCTATGATGACTTATTGAAAGATGGGGCAGTGAAAACATTTCAAGGAGGTCATGGTTTGTTCGTGAATCTTATGAAATGCCACAATCAGACAACTGACACAAAATCAAGACAACTAGTGAGGCTGCCTCTACTGATGTTGTTGTAGCTGAAAATTTCCCTGAAACCTTCAAGACCAATAACGAGGCAGGTGATTATTCTCCTAAACACATCTTTAAGGTGCATGTATGTCAGAGCTTTGGTGATTACTTAAGGAAAAGGCAATTCTAAGTTGGTATACCAAAAAATCCTGTAAAAAGGATTTGTTATAGCTTGTAGAACACAGTTCCACCAGCAGGAATCACTTTGCAGTATGTTAGGTTACATCACGCTTGGTTAGGTTACATTTCTTAAGTTGGTAATGTTTCTTTTGTTAATCAACAATTAAGTATGAAAAGATAGGGAAAACCTAACCTAACCTTACATTCTTTAAGGTAACTACTGCAGGTGAAAAAGATTTCTGTTATCTGTAACAAACTACTGATGTGATTTTCAACAGTGATAAGTTTAAATTACCTCAACCATAATTCCATAAATACCAAAGCTTTATCCTTTAAAAAACCATACCTACATAGTTTTACATGCCTGTTCAATCACAGTATAATACATTTTGAAAACAGAGACATCACAGTATATTACATTTTGAAAACAGAGACATGGTCACAAAAGATTGCACTGGAAGTTTCCTTTTCCTTCAAATGCTCAATTTAACTCTGATGTGCAAAAAAGCATGAAAGGCTAGCTACAGTCTACTAACACATGCATTCTTGATATAAATTACATCAAACCTGGTGTGTGGGTGGGTGCGTGTGGGGCAGGAGGGAGTATTTTGGGCTCTACAGATCACAGCCTGACCTAAGAACAAGTCCTCTCCCAAATGTCTAAATGCTGTCCCATGGAGTTTGGACTAAGCACCACCAATGTAACAATTTAGTCCCTTACAGACTGCTGACTTGACTTTCTATCACTTTAGGTAATTCTTTACTTATGGACACAGTGATGTTAATTCATAAGTATCACTGGGAAATCACTAGAGTGAACATGTTACAGTTAGCAGAACTATTCATTTTTCAGTAAATTAATTTTGTACTTAAGAGGTTAAGAACAGGTCAATCTTTATGAAATGTTCCACCTACATAGAAGCATCATATTCCTGAAATGCTATTATATAAAAGGGAGAGAAGCATATCAAAATTTTTCTCCTAAAAGAAGAGGAAAAGATTACAGTTTTACAAGTTTTAATTAATAAGGAATAATTGTAAAAAAAAAAAAAAAAAAAAAAAAAAAAAGGATGTGCAATTTCTAGAGGACAGAATTTAACAAAGTTAGTATCACTAGATTCCTTACAATGTGTAATGTGGATACTGAGCATAGGAGTTTACGTGAGGTATCTTTAACTCTATCAATCTTAAATTTTCATAATGTGGGCAAAGCTTTGAAGAAGAGGAAAATTAAGGGGTAATAATGCTCAAAATCAACAGCTGACAATTCGAGTGATGAATTCATAAACATTTTGTTGAAATCTAACAAACAGTAAACTAACAGGAATAATGCCCAGGACATTCTCTGTCTCTGAGGATACAGTTTTGAAAAATGACAGTTGTGAAAAAAGCTGAAAAAAATCATTCACCTCATGCTTTTTTGGATTCTACAGAACTTTATTTGGTTCATATGTCAATTCACAAAGTGAAAGACTCTGTAATAAAATGACAACTTTAACTACACAGGGTAGAAATGCCTGTTTTCTTTTATAAACCAGGTATTCCAGTGAATTCCACCAGGCATAATAATATGTGAATCAGACATAATCCAAATTTAGCAAAAATGTTGATTGAGTTCATATGTCTTTATTAATTCAAGGGTTGAATTAAACCTAAAAAGATATCTGAACTCACTCTTTACATTCCAAACTAATCCCCCCCCTCCACTGCTGGAAGCTACGGACAGAAAAATGTCCACATCACTGTCTGGCCTTTATCAAAATGTAGAGGATTGAGAAAGGGTAAAAGAAAAGACAAGGGAAAACATCTAAAAACTCTGGGGCCAGGTGAGAAACCTGTCTTTTAAAATGCGTCAGGTCTTAGTTTTGAGGAAAGACATGACAGGCTGGAGAGTTCCAATGCTCCGAGGTGTAGGAAAAGAAACAGTTATCAAACAACCCATCCTTGAGTTGCCAATGGCCACACAGTCATAATGTGATGCAGCAGCTTGCCATGCATTGCAGTGTCTAGTAAGCGATGAGAGTACACAAGCACCCAGCTCTCAGGGAACAAAAACCTAAGTATTATCTGAAGAGGGAAAGTAACTAATATTGCAGTATAGGGCAAGCAGGTCAAATTTTGAGGTTAGCCTGGGGGAGTTCATAAGTCGTACCACTTTTGACTTAACTCTGTCAAGTAAGGATACTGAGCTAGAACCACCCCAGACGTGAGAACAGAACTCCATACAAGGGCAGATCAATCCTTTGTATAAAAGGAGCAAATGTTCCTAGGAAAAGAAATTTCGACATCTAAACAAGATTCCCAGTTTCTTAAAGGCAGACTTAGCTATTTCTGTAATGTGGGGTTTCCAAAAAAGAGTGGGTGTTACAGCAATACCATGTATGTTCATTAAGTCAAGAGTTTGAATTAGAGAGGAAAGTTGTGAGCAGCTTCAACAGAAATTGGTAGAAACTGGGTCTTGAAAGCATTCAATTTAGCCAGATTTTGTGTTCCCCACTGTGATACCCTGTCCAGGTCTGAGTTTACTCTGAGGAAGTTGTGTCGAGATGAAATAAAGATCGAGTGTTAGACAAGAAGAAGGAGCAGAACTGAAGGATGTATAAAAGTGAACTACAAAGGATTCTCCAAAATCTTTCTGGGTTGATGACCAGCAAACATTCGAAAGATAGAAAAGAATATCACCAGTGAATCTTGCCTTAAGGAAACTATACTGATGACTGGCGAGAAGACTATGAGATCCATGGTGCCAAAAAATATGAAAGTTAAGGAAGGATTCACAGACTTTGGAAATGGTAGATGTCAAAGCAAGAGGATAATAATTCAATGGGTGAGAACACTCACCCTTCTTGGGGATGGGAATGTACCAACGCATGCTTACACAAAGAAGGAAATATTCTGGTTTTCCAACAGAAATGTGACTGACAAGCAAGCACAAGTGCAAGATTAGAGGCACACTTATTCAGTACATAGGATGGATGCCATCTGGACCATAAGCCTTGCTGTGTTCAAAGAAAGAAGTGCTTTTCTGACAGTCCAGAAAGAAATTACACAGAAAGGCATAGGATTAGCAAAAGGAGCATCAGGGGGTGAATGAATGTTACAGTCATCCAAAGTGGAATCAGGGGAGAATCAGGAACTAAAGAGAGTTACTTTGTCTAATAAAAGTTGCTTTGTCTACAGGAGAGACAGCTATAGTAACATCATAAGGGAAAACTAAAGTAAAGGTAGTGCAACAGAAGTTGTTAGCAATGTCCTTAGCTAGGGTCCAAAAAAGACCTATCAGTGGATGACGAGGAGAGATTACAGAACTTTCTTTAAATAAAATAATGCTTTGCCTCATGGATAATTTTCCTGCCATGATATCGGGCAGTGATAAATGCTGAACATGAGCTGCAGGAAGGCGTTTCTCCAAACCTGATGTGCCTGATCCCTAGCTCGAAAGGCCTCAGAAGAGGAACAGTTGAACCATAGAATAGAAGAGGTCATTTTGGAGAAAGAGGGGATAAATGGTTCCTTTACTGCTACAATAACCTTTGCTATGCCTCTGGTGGAGACAGAGGCATCACCACATAAGAGACGGTAATCAATCCAAGGAAGTTCAGAATTTTTTGTAAATTAATCCAGTCCAGCTTTCTTGAAGTACACGTTTTCATAACAATGAAATTTCCCTTACTGACGAACCCAAAATACATATGAAGCACTGATATGGGCAACTTACCCTAATATAATATTCAAACATATCTGACATTCCTTATTAATTTCATAACCACATATTTTCCCTCTCCCTAATAATTCTACCACAAACAACTTATATAATATCAAAAGATCGTTTTCTTGACATTTACCTTTAAGATTTCAGATAAAGTGATAAGGCTGGGGTTAAAAAAAATAAGCAAATTCATCAAAAATCAACAGCAGAAAATGTAATTCAACCTCCTCTAGCTTTGACGATAAACGTAACCATAAAGCTGACATAAGAGATGCCTGTAAAACTACCGTTTCTAGCTTACATCAACCAAAACATTACAATTCTACAATTGTGGAACTGTTCCCTATACCAGCTAGTAGGCCATGTATACTACAAACTTACCAGCCTTCTTCTTCTTCTTCTTCTTTTTCTTTTTCTTAGCTTCTTCTGGAGCAGTTCCATCAACTAAGTCGTCCACAATGTTTGCATCCTCCTCTTCACTATGATGTTTTTCTTCGGGTTTGACACCAACATTATTCACCACTGCAGCCGACATGTTGCCTCAATGGCGCCGCTCTCAAGCCAGCGAACCTGTCCAGCTATAACTTCTACGAGCGCACATACCAGTAACTTTCCAGCCAACGTTACACTTTGAGCACTCGGTAAACAGACCAATATCTTCCTAGCCAATATTCTTGTGAGCGAATACATCAGCACTGTCCCAACCAATATTCCAACTAGCGCGCCATCGACTCTCGGGCTGGTGCACTCACCAATCCCGGCTTGTGCACACAACAGCGGTAGCTAATAACTCTTCCCGTGCATAAATCAGCTGCCTCCCAGCTAAAAAAATTCGCTGGCGCTTACACTAGTATCTTATCCAGCAAAAGCACCCGCTGTACACAAACACACACACACACACACACACACACACATATTGAGGTGGTAGAGAACTATAGATATTTAGGTTTATCATTCAATTATAATACAAGGTTTCGAAAAGGAAAACTAGACCACAAAGAACAAGCAACAAAGTCACTGTACTCAATGTTAGGAAAGTGTAGAAAGTTTGACCTGCCAGTTGATATGCAAATTAATTTGTTTAATACTGTTACGCAGCCCCCTCGAATTCACTCCACCGAGAGTCAAGACTTGTCAAGATACCCTCTGCACAGAATTCAAAGAGGCGGTAACAATTTTTTTCCTTCACTTCATACACTGACTTGTGGGTCCGGTGGCACTCAGTAGCAATGAACTCACTTAATGGGGAAGGAAGGTGGGCCGGGAAACACAGCAGTCACGTGAACTTAGGTATATTAACGAATAAACACAATATATGACACTTATGGCAATGAAGAGGGCAATATCCACTCACCGACACTCACAGAAATCACACAGGGCTTATAGAGGCACTTATCAAGTTTCCGAGGGCTTATAGAAGCACTTGTCGGGTTCACGAGGGTTTATAGATGCACTTATAGAGGGCACAGTACTGAACAGTACAGTTGAACGCAATAGGGCTTGCTAAAACACCACACACCAGACACTGTGCTCGTTTTTTTTCCTTTCGTCTCTGCCGGTCTCTGCCCAACACTGCCTCGGCTCCAACAAGTGAGACGCGCCATGCGCCCTGCGTGCCGCCTAGCACACACATACCCATACATTCAACGCATACCTTTCACACAACACAGAAGACTATCAAAGTAATAACATGGAAATGTCTACATTCCTAATCACTGCATTTCCTCATGCATAACAATACTTTCCCTTGTCTCTTTTTCCCCTTTCACAATCCTCTCTGTATTTCAGTTAAGGCTTGTTCTTGATGTGGATTTTTGTTCATGACAGGATTTTCTAACTTAAAAAACAAGAGTAAGGATGATTTTCCAGTACTTAATTCAAAGGCCTTACCTATGAGCCCAAGAATTTTTTAGTGGATTATGTTAGTAAAGGACTGATAATTGTGAATCCTTGTTTTAGAAAATGAACATACACAAGTATATATGGATAACAAGGAGTTAGGGTCCACAGGATAGTAAGATTATGTACTAAACTGTAAGTGTGCAAAAGAACTTTCTGGATGTATATGTACTCAAAGGGGTAGTTGATGGAATGTCTGATCACTTCTTGGTTGTGGCTTTAGAGAAATAATGATGTGGGTGGGAAGAGAGTAGTGCAAATAAGTAAGCTTAGAAAAGAGGCTCAAGTGATTATATACCTGGAAAGATTGGGTAAAAAATGACAAAGTTTGAGAGTAAATGTAACTCTGTGTGTGGGCAAGGAATGAAAGGCATTTAAGGAAGCAGTGCTTATATGTGTAGGAGAAGTATGTGGCATGCAGGTGGGATGTTGGTATTTAAAAGGGTATTGAGTTGTGGGATGAGGAAGACAGATTGCTGGTGAAAAAGAAGAGAGGTGTTTAGCTGTTACTTATGGTGAAGAAGTGTAAGTGATGGGCAGGTAAACAAGTGGAAATGGCAGGAAGTCAATAGAAAGGAGAACGGGAGTAAAAACCTTTTGCATGGAAGTAAATAGTGAGAGAACAAATGGGAGCAAGAGTGAAAGAAATTTAAGAGAAAGTGGTACCAATCAAAGAGGTGGAGGAAGTAGAATGAGTATTTACAGGGACTTTTAAATGTTTGATGATAGGATGGAAGATTTAGGGGGTTTGGAATATGGAGATACATGGAGTGAGAGAGTCTAGGCAAATGGTTTGGTGAAAAGAGAAGAGGTGGAGGAAGCCTTGCATAAGACAAGTGTGCCAGAATGTTGGAGTGGATGGTACTGAAACTGACTTTGCCGAGAAAAGGGTAATATTGGTGTTGAGTGGATAGTCAGGATTTTCAGTGGATGTATGGCTCAAGGTCTGGTGCCTGAGAACTGATGGAATGCTTTTATATTGCCACTGTATGAAGGCAAGGGGTATAAAAGTGAATGAATTACAGAGGTATAGGTTTGTTGAGTGTACTTGGTAAGTTGTATGGGAAAGTGGTGATTAAGAGGATGGTGGCATGCACCGAACATCACACTGGAGATGCACAAAGCAACTTTGGCATTGGTAGATGACAAGTGGACCAGGCATTTGTTTTGAGAAGTCTGTGTGAGAAATACTGAGAGAAAGAAGGTGATTTGTATGTCTCATGTATGTACTTGAAGAAAGCATATGATAGGATTGATAGAGATTCTTTGTGGAAAGTGGTACAGTTCTTCATATACTGTATGCAAGAATAGCTGATTGTAGCAGTGAGGTTTTTTTTTTTTACCAATAGAGAAAGGCATATGTGCAAGTTGGAAGAAGTGTATTGTTACAGGTGAAGGTGGGTTTAAACCAAGGGTGTGTGATATCACTGTAGCATTCACTATGTTTGTAGGTAGGGTGGTGAGGAAGGTAAATGTGAAGGTTTTTGGGGAGAGGAGTTGGCCTGCAATCTGTTGGTGGTAGGGGGTCTGGAAAGTCAGTCAGATGCTGTTTGCAGGTGACAGTTTTGGTTGCAGACTTGATTTAGAAACTGCAGAGCCTGATGTCTGAGTTTAGAAGTTTGTGTGAAAGGAGCAAGTTGAAGGTTAGTGTGTGTAAAAGTAAGTTAATGAGAATATGCAGGGGAGAAGACTGTTTGGACAAAGTGTAAGTTTGGATGGAGAGCACCTGGTGGAAGTGTGAAGATTTTGATAACTGGTAATGGGAGTGACGGTGGATGGAATGACAGGAGCTGAAGTAAATCATAGTGTGGGTGAGTAGGCAGTGGTCGTGGGTGCATTGAGGATTGTATGGAAAGAGGATCACTGTCACTGAGTGTAAAAATTCTGTATGCATGCAACTTATGGGCATGAAACTACATACAAAAGTATGGAAAGGACTGTATTGGAAATGGATGTAATGTTAAGAGGGGTGATTGTCTCAGGATGTTCTAGTTAGCAAAGTAAGATTTGGAGAGTTGCGGAGGGTGTGCTAATATGGTTTGGATATATAGGGGATTAGTGAGGATAGAACGACTAAGAGAATGTAGGTGTCAGAAGTGGAAGAAACAGGAGGCAAGCGAGACCAAGGACGAATCAGAATGAGGGAGTGAAAGACGTTTTGGGTTAGCGAGGCTTGAACATGGGTACTTGAGATAGAGTAAATTATAATGATGCGGTATACAGGGGGCGACGTGTTGTCATTTTGATGAACCAGGGCATATGAATGGTCTGGGGACACCACGGAATGGTTTGTGGGGCTTGGCTGTGGATTATGCATACATGACTTCCTGGCACTACCTTGCAAACGCGGGAAACGGCATCAGGCATAAAAGTCAATATAATGAATATTTTTTTAAAAAATCTTCAAGGCATACTGCTCAGAATAGAATAATAAGTCGGACAACCTGATCAGATTCCACAAACTATGTTTTGTTAGCATAACAAATTTCTTGCAGCTTTATATCAAATCATGTGTGTACTACAATATTACTGCAAGAAGTGCGTCAGTTTTTGGGAGTACATTTTGAAATACAAGTGTTTTATCACCCACTCACTCGCGCATTAGTTAACTTTGCAAGGCTTACTGAACGTGCAGATAGGAAGCCAGGTAAGCAGATTGTAGCGAACCACTATTCTAACTAGCATGTTCTGTGAAACTAGTATAGAGGGGCGAATAGTGAAAACTATCCCGCATATAATTTGCTAATTAGCTAAGAAGACAGCCGTCAAGTTGTAAATAACTAGTTAATGCTAGATAGATTAGCTAATAAGGATAAAGAGTCTGCTACTTAGATATCAAGCTGTACATAATATCTCGAGCAGTTACACTTTACATAGCTTCCACAGTAGAGCGCTGCCTCAGGCGAGCTAACTAAATGGGAATGAAAGACTGTAAACAAAAAACTACATGCCTCTTTTGGGAGTAAATTCATTATTTTTTCTGCTCCAGAATAGCTCCTGGACGCCACGAGGAGGCACGCTTCTTTTGGAATTCCGTGATGAGGCATGCTGGAGTTCTTTTTTCAAGCTTAAGATTCGTTAATAGAAACCACTAATATAGTTCACAGTCCAGTTATGATATGTACGGGTCCCTAGACCCTGCATAATGTCTAATGGATGGTCCGCCACAAGTGTAATAATGGTAAAATCAAGTTAATAACAGTCTGTGCACTCGCATGGACTATCTGGACGTTAAAACACTGTTATATCTGATAGCTTCTAGAAACTACACTGACATTATCCCTGGCTTTTCATATAACTCATTTTCACAGTAAAAGTTTTGGTTGAACAATTCATAACTTACCATATTGATAGAAAAAAAAAAGGAAGAACAGCAGATTTTCTTAGTTGAGACCTCATGTTTGTGTCTAGTTGCCGTTGTCGCCACCAGATGCTCACTTGGCGCGGGAATTTCAAAGCGGATAATCGTTAGGAAGGATAGTCGAATCCTCATTCATTGATGTGGGAAAAGTGAGTAAAGTCTTTTAATGCCTTTTTATTTAAATCAAGATTGCGAGTGGGCCCCGTTTAGCTCTCGGGGGCCCTAAGCGGCCGCTTGGTCTGCGTAAAGCAAAAGCCGGTCTTAGATGGCAGGTTGGAATGAAGGATAGCCATTTTGAACGATGCGATATACAGATAACAAAATTTCTTCAGTGGTCTGAGTCTGAGCATATGAAATTGTCAAAGAAATATACGGATGGTTTTGTGGGGCTCAGCTGTGGATAGGGAGTTCTGATTTCAGTGCATTATATGACATGGAGAGTAGGGATCCTGAGGTAATATATATATATATATATATATATACACATACATTAAGTATCTCTTATCCGAAATGCCTGGGACCAGAAATGTCTCGGATTTTGGATTTTTTGGAGGGTTTTGGAATATTTGCAAATACATAATGAGATAATACGAAGGTGTGGCAACAAACAGGTTCGAACTGAGACTTATCTCAACGTTTCGACCTTTCAAAGGTCTTCCTCAGGAATACAGTCCCACCGAATGCTGGTATCAGTATCTCATGAGTAAGCCGTTGAACGGTCGAAACGTTGAGGTATGTCTCAGTTCTAACCCGTTTGTTTCCATATCATCCTATTTTCCACATTTTTCATGACATAATATATATATATATATATATATATATATATCAAAAGGTCACAGTGATGCACATGATCTAGTATTTGCTGATAACCAAGAGGAAAATGAAACACGATATGTTCCCAAGTGCACTTTCGTGTAATGATCACATCGTCAATGAAGACACAAGAATGAGACAGAAGACGTAGAACAGTCAGTTGATATACAAGGAAGAGACGGAGCTATGTAGTGTCCGCAAAAAAAACATTGTCCACCTCCTCATACATGTCACACCTACATTTCAACTCTCATTTCTTCTTTGGCTTTGATTACCATCTGTAGACGTCTGGGCATGGAATTAGCAGGGTATCTAAAGTATTCTTGGTCCATGTTTTGGGTCAACAGGGTCTTGATCACTTGAACAAGGCGAGGCACTGATGACGTTTTGCAGAAAGCAGCCGCCTGATAGTGTGTTCTGAGTGTCCAATGCGCGTGAACCCATATTTTCTTGCTTCCAGGCGAGAAATCGGGCTTCTTAGAAGATAAGAGTCTACCACCTTGAAGTACAATTGGAAGAAATAGAGCGCCCAGAAGCGAAATTCTCAAAACGAAG
>JAYMFT010024281.1:0-16292 GCA_038088735.1 Panulirus argus
TACCTTATAACTATCCCCATATCATTTATAACATCAGTATAACGGTGAAGTAAATCATAAGTAAGAAAACAGTGATACATAGCCAGCATGGCATCCGCTTAAAAACAATTCTTAAAGCAAATGTGCCAGAAATTTTCTCTGCTATATAAAGACTGGGACTCAAAAGTACCCTCTGATATATTAAACTTTGATTTCCTAAATGCATATCATAAAGTGTTACACAAGAGACTGCTATTTATTTTAAAATCTAGTGGAATAGTGGACAAACTATATGTATGGATGAGTGGCTAGGCCACCGGCAAACGACAACCTTTAGTTTTACGTGGCGAAGCTTCAGACTGGTGTACTACAGGGGTTGGCTTTTGGACTATTTTCTTCGTAAAAGGCGTTGATGATCTAAATCTGGCTTTAATATTAAAGATATCTGGATTTTTGGACGACTCAAACTACACTGTACAGGTGTATATGGGAAGGGTTGTGAAATAACTGAAAGAAATCTTAACAAAAAGAAATAGCACAGAGGTCAAACAAATGGCAAAATAATGTTGATGTAGAATAATGCAAAATTATGCACATTGGAGACAAGAATACGTGACACAACTATTAGGTATTTGAAAATCCGCATAATGAAGAAAATAAAGAGAAGTCTTTTGGAGGTTTTACTTGTGACAGTTTGAAGAATAGTAAACAGTGTGTAGCAGAGAGGACGCATGAATTAGTGACTGGTTCATCGACAGAAAGGAATGCGCAGTTTTAAGTGGCATAACCTCAGACTGAATGAAGGTGGCGAGTGGTGTCCTACAGTGGTCGGCCCCCAGCGGTATTTTTTTCATGCTATACGGTTATGATTTAGAACTGAACTTTATATCTAAGATCTCCAGATTTGTTGATAATACAAAAGTAAGAAGTAGGGCTCTACGTGGGCATTACTATGAAATAAACCAAAGAGATATTAGCAAACTAGTAGCTGATTCAGACAAATGGAAGATGGGACTTAACGATGACAGATGTAAAGGAGATAGAAATACTGAAGAGGTTCATCAAATGTTCAGAAATCCACTCATTGAAGTAAATGAAAAAGAGGATCTTGAAACCGCCATTAGTAAGAATCTGAAGTATATTGGACAGTATTCGGCATCAAGTAAGAAAGGACATCGGAATCTAAGTTTCATAGCTGAGGACATCGACTATAAAATATCGGCAACATATCTGACCCTTTTAAGCTCTGTAGTAAAACCACATTTTGGAAATACAGTCCAGTTCAGTTTCCCAGATTACAGAATAATGAGAAATTGCGAACAAATACAAGAATGGGTGACAAAACTGATTATATTTCTAACAAAGAGCAGAGTTCGCGGTGATTTAATACATGTTTTCAAAATTATGAATAGATTTAGAAACGTAAACAAGAATATTTTTCAAATACAAGAGAGTACAATAAACAGGAGTAATGAAACAAAACTAAAGGTTAAGAGACGTAACACTGACGTGCGACAAAGGATCTTTGCAAATAGGCATGTTGAACACTTGCATAAGTTACCGACGGATGTTGATTATAGACTTTAGAAAACCAGTTAGACAAAGTCTGTATCTCCTGAATGAACACAAGGACACTATATAACGCACAAAAATACCTTCTTTTCTCTTTCAGCACACTAATGATTTATTATAGTGCAGGAGAGGGTGGGTTAGTGTAGTAAGATACTGAAGTTAGATTTCCTAAATCGTTCTGCCTTGTTAAATTCTACCCAGGCTTACTTACCAAATGCGTGATTTTTCTTCTACTGTTTTTCCTTCCGATGCTCGTGCTGAAAGGAAAGGAGGTTGGAGGAAGAGTCTTACTCTTCTATCCTAAAATCAGCTATTTAGAATTAGAATGTGAATACATAAATCTATGTTCTTAACATATTACATATTTCTTAGATATGGGCCAATAGGGTGTCTGTTGTCTATCTTTCCTGTTAAGTCTCTCTCTCTCTCTCTCTCTCTCTCTCTCTCTCTCTCTCTCTCTCTCTCTCTCTCTCTCTCTCTGCCCGTTCCCTTTTCTCTCTGTTTCACATACACCCTAAAATGTTTAACTACCAAACTTGACTCCCACATCCCAGCTCTGCCCACACAACCGTTTGATCTGCAGTCCCGTTCCCCAGCACCACCTCCTTGTCTATCACACACTACTTCATTGCAAGGAAGTCCTTGACATAGACTTATTGATTTCACTATTTGCAAGACCAACTAGCTGCTTATGCTGAATTTCTAACACCATCAGATGTCTCACGCCACGCTAAGATCCATCAGCGAAATACCTCACTGTATAAAGCAACAAGCAGACCATGAGGCGATCTGGAGATGTGCGGAAGGTTCACAGTTCTGAGTTAGCAGTGCAGGACATTGCCTCAATATCAGTGCTACAGGGTTTCACAGGACTACAAGAGACACAGCCAGTATTTGGCTATGCTTTTATTATAATGCTGTTTCCAAAGCAATTGCCTAAATTACATATTTGTGCTGCACGGGGAAGGAATTCTATACTTACTGAGACCCATCTATCGAGTCCGGTCTAGCGTCAAACAACGTGCTAAACTTCTGTATGCCACCCCCATCAGCTATTTCCTCATTCAAATTATTCCATTCAGTCACTTCTATTACACTATAAAAATATTTCTTTGCATACTTTCTAACAAAATTTCTTACTTAATATCTTGTTATGGCCTCTGGATCTTCTCTCCCAATATCTCTCGAAGAACTGATGCCTGGCTACGTCATCACATTGGTTTGAAAACTTAAAGGTTATGATTGCGTCACCCCTCACTCTTCTCTTCTCCAAGGTTGGCATATTGAAGACCTCTATGCTTTCCCTTTCAACTGATAACTTGTTTCTAGGATCATATTTGTTGCATTCCTCCAGACTTTATATTTTCCTTCTCTGTGCTTTAGGTGCAGTAATAAAATCTGTGAAGCACATTCTAGTTTTGGCCTAACATGACATATCACAGCATTGCTAAATATTTCTTTATCCATGAATAGATTGCTAATCTAATACTGCCAGCAGACACTTAGTCTCAGTAACTGTTATAAGGTAGGACTTTAACGGCAGGTTAAAGACGATGTCGACTCCCGGGTCTCTTTGACACACAGATGCACGCAATTTACTCTCTGTTTGATAATATTTATAACGAGGCCTTCTTTAGCTGTAACACTTCCTAACCACTTTTCATACACCCGGGCTAAATTCTATCAACCAGGAACACACCAACTTTTGAGTTTGTTCCCGTACTTAAAGTTAATGCAATACTCTTTGCTTTTTCCTTCCCCCGTGACTTTGGCATCGTCTGCAAACATATTCGAGTAAGAGTCTAGCCCTATGAGCAACTCATTTGCAAAGATTAAGAAGAATAAAGGACCCAGAACAGAGCCCTGCGGCACGCCACTGATATTCTCAATCCGTTTAGGGAAGGCTTCCCTGATGTAAGTCCTTCATTCCCTTCCTCGAAGATAATCTGACCATCGAAGGATTCCCCTACCACTCCCTCCCATTACTCTTGCCTGAAGATCCAGCGTTTTTACTAGCCTCCTATGTCTCACAGTGTCAAATGTTTTCTGGCAATCCAGATACAAACCCTTATCAGTCGCTCGCCAACCTTGTCGAGGACAGACGTGCTCTAGCGACGCTCTCGCCAACCGACTTTCAAATAGGTCTTTCTGTGCGCCGCTTAGTGACCCACTTGAATCTCAGGGAAATTCTCTGAAACTTAGTGAAATCCTCTGAATTGTAGTGAAATCGATTTGCCTGCCCTAGATGCCATCGGGAATTCGCCAGGGATTTTCTCCTCAGAGGAGAAGGTGAGTACACTTATTGTTTGTTTTGCGACTTGTTAGATAGGTTTTCGGTAGAAAGGGTGGGAAGAAGAAGCTAGGTTCTTGGCGGCGAAAGCGGTTGCGATACAAGAAACAGACACAGGTATATCATCTAGGGTAGATAGCTTAAATGATAGGATAGCAACCGTTGAGAAGAGGTTGGAAGATACTTCCACCTTCCAACCTGCGAGAAAAACTTGTCGCTGCATTACCGAAAAAACAACTAGCAACGAACTCTCCACTCATGATAGGTTTAGCTTACTAGATGATGAAGTAAAGGATGATCGTAGCATCATCCTGATCAGAAACTCTATAGTCAGACATCAGGAGCAGGAGTTTTGTGCGAAGAGTAGAAGCAGGAAGAGCCTGTATTATCCAGGAGCTAGGATAGACGTCCTAAAAAAGTTTGACGACGTAATCTCAAACAATCCCGAGGATGTGATTTTTGTCGTTTAGGCGGGGATGAACAATGTAGTTAATAGGAGATCGGAAGAAATAAAAGCGAAGTACAGAAAAGTTAGCAAGTTTAGAGAAAGTCGTAGGAAGGTTGTAATATCGGGATTGCTCTCAAGGTATGACGTCGATTCCTGTCCCCTCGATGGAATGCTCGGGATAAACAAAAGAATCAAAGTTTTCTGTTGGGAGGAGGATAGTGTTTAGTATATACCTCTGGGACCATTTTAGTCATGATAGATCTCTGTACGCTAGGGATAGTCTTCACTTAAATGGAATAGGGAAAGCCAGCCTTGGCAGAGTATTAGATGAAAACATTGTTTATTTTCGATAGAATTAAACTGCTCACGAGAGCAAATCACGGTCGAGCTAACGAAAGAACAAGGTGAGTGGGGGAGGGTGCGAGGGGAAACTAAGTGTGAAAGTGATCTGAAATACAAGGCGTCCAGTTTGACCACTATAAAGGTAGCGGTAGAGAATCGTTTGAACAAATACTTTATAAATTCAAGGATACTCTGAGAAAAAGGCCAGAAATAAACTGTATAAATGACAGCAGTAAGGGGGACAGTAGAAGGCTAACGTGCTGCAGCGGTGAGTCGGTAATAGCTTGAGTCGGTAATAGCTTAAAAGAAAAAAAAAATGCTGAGCGGAATTACATTTTCTTGTCAAATTAAACTTTCTTCTTTTCTCTTTAACAGACAACCAAGTAGTGGGCCAATCAGGCCTCTTGTTGTCTGTCTTTCTCATGTAAACTCATGTAAATACTCTGTTTTCTCTCTTGTCTAAGGCAGCGATTACTCTGTCATAGGAATATAGGAAAAAACATCTCCGTGGTTTCCCCTTACCGTTTCAAAGCTCGCTGTACACCACATCTTTCTAATTTTCTCTATTCTACACATGCATCAAAGTTTCTTACATACGAACTTCCTTCCCTGATACTTAGGTAGTTTCTCCTCTACAGGAAGTCATCCATTTGCTTTCTGCTATTATTTTCAGTGCATTACAGACCAAACTTGTCATGGAGAATGGAGTGTAGTTCAGTGCCTCCTCCTGGTCTCCTTTCTCACAAACAGCTATGACATTTGCCCTCTTTCAATCTCTTGGCATTTAATCTTTTTCTCATGACCTCTTGAACATCATCCCAAGTGGGTTTTTCAAGGGTATCTGCACACATCAGCAGCACGTGCTGAAAAAGTTCATCAGGAACATGAACATTCTCTGGGTCAAGACTTTTTATTACTATTTTCATGCGCTGTTAAGTAATTCCAGTGTTTTCTAAGACCTCCTTTCCATTCCACATTAGTGGTGCTGGGGCCATAATGACCTCCACTGAGAAAACGCTGTGAACTTGACATTCATCTCATTTCATATTCTAACATTATTTTCTATAGTTTATCCCTGTGAATCTTTCAGCATTCTTAGCTGTTCTTTAAGAGAAAACTTGCATACGAATTTGTGAAAACGGTTTTGAGTTATCTCCTGCCTATTTACTTAACATTCTTTCCAAAGTTTTTAATTTCCTCTTTAATTGTATGTTATACTTATTCCTTGCTCTCTTATAGCCTATAATATGCTCGCTGGCTGGATTGCGACCTGCATCTTCATCATAATACATCGCAAAAGCCCTCCACTTCGTGACATCTTTTACTGAATTCCTTGCTTCTCAACCTTCCATATGTAGTGGAGGCTAAATTTACTCATGTTCCTTTATCTTTATTATAGATTTCAGAGAACCTTCCATAACAGTGCCCTGATTTCTGGGTACTGAAGTTCATTTTCCGATTTATGTTGCTCTGGAAATTGCTCTTTTTATATTTTCATTCGCTATGAAATCAAACGATAGAATTGCATGATCACTTTTCCAATTGGCGTATCGTACATGCTACTCTCAGTGTTCCTGCTGTTACGCGTAGAGATAAGTTCTAGTAATGTATTGTATTCGTTGATATTCCGGTATAGGAAATTTTTCAATATACACAAAAGCACTTATGTCTATGAATCTCCTCTATGTGAATCCAAATTCCCTCAGATGATCTGTTTTGAGCTGATATCCCACTCCCTCATTATTAGTGTGAATTTTAGTGCTTCCTATACCAACCTGATTGGTCCCTCATTTTGGTCACAGTATATTTCATCTGGCTTACTAAAATTCCTTTGAAAATTATAAATTATCAACATCGCTATGCAATTATTTCCTACGGTTATTTCTGCTATCATATATTGTTTGCTTGGACCACCTTTCTGTATTTTAGTAGACTTAAGGCTGTCTCTTTTTAGAAGGGCCAATGCTTCTCCTTCATTGTTTTCTCTTTCTCGCTTTTCTGCCATATATCCCTCTGGACGGAATAGGTGAGATCTTATATCTGTAGCATCTTTAGCCTCCACAAGTCTAATAACCCTAACGCGATCCTTGAATTCCAGTTCGACACCATTTGTGTACGTTACTTTCAGTGTGAAATTCCCACCACTTAACATTCCCAATCTCTCTACGGTAGCTACATATCTGTTTTGTCCTGTTGCCTTATATAGTGCTTCCCATCTCTTGTCTTTTGACTGAATTCTTTGTTTTTTCTTTCCTACCTTTGCTTGGTCTTCACGTCTGATGTAAGCCCTACTAATTTTGCACCTTGTTTTCTAGTCTCTAATGTTCTCAAGTATTTCCTAGCTAGATAACTCCAGATCGAATATACCATAATTAGTCGACCTCTTGAGGCGTATTTGTATCCACTATCTCTTTTTTCCTTCCTTTATTACAGAAACTATGACCTGCATTTTTATAGTCACAAATGCAACAATCATTAGCACTTCTCTCTCTTCTCTTTAAAAGGAATATGACCGTTTCTTGTCGAAAAATTTATAATTCATGTTTAACATTTTCCTGCTTCACTAATTCCTGTAATTTTTCCAGTTAAGTCTTTTAGTTTTGATTCGTCAACACTTATTTTTCTCAATTTCACTGTAATCTCTCTTTTTTTTTTTTTGGAAAGAAGGAAGAAAATTTATCCTCTATGCTCAGCATTGTCTAAACTTTTCTTCTGCACGATCGTAGACTTCCAGAAATGTTTCATCTATGACAATGCAACTCATTCTTCTACAGCTTCACTCAGTTTCCTCTGCAACTGTGTTGCGATGCTCCTAGGTCTCTCCCCTTCTACATCATTCTTTATGATCTAATGCTTTCGATCCACCAACATATTACTCCTGCTCCCTGTACTCTGTGATATGGATATTTTCTCTCTCTGAGCACTTTCTAGGACATCTAGAAAAAATCGAAACTCATATTCTTCAATCAATTTACCTTCTTTCCTCTGGTTATGAATCGTCTGAATCCCTTTAACTGATGTGAACCTGTGTTCATGCCAGTCGACTATGCTCATTGATTCCCTGAGTTCCTCTCTCATCTGATGACACCCTCCGTGTTCATTTATGATCCCTTGGTTTCTTAACTCCCCCCACCTTCTATAATATCTTCTGGTCCTATTTCCCAATGATTTCCACTAACATTTCCAACCTTTGTGTCTAATTAGAATTGTCCTTTATTTTCCTGTGGATTTTTTCTCTATCTTTTGTAAGATCCACTTATCCCTCATCTCCTAATATTCTTGTTAAGAACCTGGTCAAAACTGTTCAATGTTGGATGCTCCCTTTTTTTTTTATTTAGAAATCCCTTCAAAATGATACTTGCCTTGAGTGGCTGTGAGAGTGTGTTTAAACAGCAGGTTCTGGAATGCCTTGACTTACTGTTTGGACTGTATTCTCCACTTTTCTTGATTTATAACAGTTTTTGATTAGGTACAGTACACTCAACACTAAAGTTCTTATTAATTTGTTCCCGATTGTGTAATAATAACACTGTCATATTAGATACGAATGCGGTCCATCCAGATAAAAAATATTGTCGCTAAATAGTTGACATATCAGCTGGCAGAGTTTCCTTTTTATTAAAACAAACTCTTTTTTAATTTTTCGCTTGCTGTTACATTCGCTAAACTATTTCTTAAAGGAAACCTTTTTGCTTACAATATCACAATATTTACACTTTAATCTGGTTAGATATTTTGTAACATAACTCTTTTTCCTGATTTCAGCTTGCTGCTCTTGGCAACACTCATTAACATTCGATTCAATTTTCATATTTTTCTCATTCACTCTGCTCCATATTCCTCAATCCACCATAATGAATGTGTATGTGTGTGTGTGTGTGTGTGTGTGTGTGTGTGTGCGTGCGTGTGCGTAAATGACGCTCTGAGCTTTTAGGTCTGTGCACAAATTTCTATTTTTTCATCTTCCTTTACATATGTTATATATTTGTGTACTTATATGTATGTCTATGCTTTGGAAACGAAAAAGTATGATTATACGTTTGTGTATTGCTTAAGCACACTCATCCTTACAGGTAACGGAATTCACGTGTGTCATTGTCTTACCGCAGGAGTCTTTCGTTTCTGAGATGAATAAAGAACACAGAAGATTATGTAAGATACAGGAAAAGGGTTATAGGCGTGGTAATTGCCTCATTTCACTTGCACCTTCCTTGGCTCACAAAAAATACATGGAACCTGGAGGATTATTTATCTGTACATTATCAGTAGAACTGTATTATTCATGAAAGAAAAAACTCCACTATTGAAATTCCAGTCACTCTGACGACCTCGGTAATCTCTTCAACATAACTTCCTTCTAAAACTATTCAAAAGACAGTACACCGCCTTACCACAGTGTCTATTTCTTTATTAGTATCTCTGTAAAACGAGATCGTCATTGCGAAAGAGAGAGAGAGAGAGAGAGAGAGAGAGAGAGAGAGAGAGAGAGAGAGAGAGAGAGAGAGAGAGAGAGAGAGAGGGAGAGAGAGAAGAGATTCTTCTCTCTATAGAGGCCCAGTTATAGCTTCAATAATGAACCCCACTACCACGGTATACACGTACAGAGGGGAATGTGCCACAGGTCAGGCTGGTGTCTGGGATGCCATATGTGCGGTGCTTTTTCTTTTTGGATCAATTTTCCTCAGTGCCTGATATTTCTGCATGCTCGAACCGTTCCAGTTATTTTGAATCTGACGAAACTTATATGATGGAGAATTTTATCCTCTTGAGCACTACGTTACGACCCTTGAATACAGTGTTACGACCCCCGGGTATGATAGCGTGACCTTTGAACTAACTCTTTAGGATCAGATCAAAGGTCTGGCCATCATACATAAAGGCCGCGCCGCCGTCGTGGTCAAGACGTGGAGTCGTCATCGGGTGTAGCAGCAATGGTAGGGCAGCCACAGCGGCCATGGGTTCGTCTCAAGAAATTTGCCTGTTCGGGGTCTGACTATACTGTTTTTCTTTTCGTCCTGTGAGAGACTGGCCAACTGAAACCCAGTCATCACCTCTTCCTTGGTCAGTGGCATCGGCATTGACTGACTGCATCGCTGTGCATCTGACCAGCTCTTCACCCAAGAGTATCGGCCACCGGGTAGCTTACTAATCCGCGAGGGTTGTGTCTGAACCGCGTCTAGGTGAAGAACCCTCAGAGTCCCTCAGGTGGCATTTAGAGAATTTGATAACATCTGGGGAAGACCAAACAGTTACCAGCAGGACGACGGTGGTCTGTGGCTTCGGGAGGGAAGACCAAGTCAGACAAATGAGGGAGAGAAGTTGGAAGAGGACGACGGAAATATAAAGAGAGGGAAACATGAAAACAGGATAGAGAAAATAGAAAGATACTGAGAGAAATTCTAATGTAGGAAGATGAAGACATAGAGACGAAAAAAAGATTGGAAGGCTGAAGGAAATGGGCATTAGGATAAGTGCAAAACGGGTGAAGAAAGGTGGATAAGCACACGAAGAATTGTTTGGAAGATAAGCTCTGGAATGGAAAATCCAGATGATAAAGTGAAAGAATTGATAATGATTAAAGAAGCAGATAAAAGCATGAACCTAAAGGCAGGATGCTAATGGTAAAAAAGTAAGGAAAGGAAAATGCTATCAGAAGATGAAGGTAGAAAAGAAAGGCATTACAGAAAGACAGGAAAATAAGGGCTGGTGGTGAGGGTAGTGGGACGACTAGACAAAAATGTAGAAAAAGCAATGTGGACGACAAGAAGATGAAACGAAAGAAATACAGAGTACAGACAGGAAGATGAAAACAGGAAGGCAGTAAGGTAAGGTAAGGTCTAACAGCTGAAATTAGGAAGATGAGTAAAGAGAATAAAGGAAAGGAATTGACAGCAAGATGTAGATGTAAGAGGAAAATGAAGAGAAAAGAAAATGTAGACATGAAAATGAGAAAAAGAAGTAGGAAAGACCATAAAGAAATGAGAATGAGGACAGAAATGAAAGCAGAAAAATAAGACGGTTAAAGCAAGATATACAGGGGTATAAATATAACTGCTAGGAAAAGGTAAGATAGGGACAAACCCATAAGGGAAAGATGAAAACACATTAAAGAGAAGATGATAGTAGAAAGATGACAAAAGAAAAATAACGAAAGTTATGAGCAGGAAAATGAAGACAGGAAGATGAAAGGAAGGAAAACGAAAGTTTAATGATGATATACAGATTCAGAGACGTGATCAAGAGCCTCGTGGAGGTAGGAAGATGAAGGAAAATAAGACAGGAAATAAAAGGGATAGAAAAAAGAAAGGGAAAGGAAGATAAAGATTAATGAAAACGGGAAGAAGAGGAGAGGAAAAAGATAAATAGAAAAAGTTTTGAGAAGAAAGACACAGAGATAAGATGAATTTCAATATAAAAAACAGGGATCTGTGGCAGGATTAAGATGAAGGGAAGATGACCACAGGATATATGCAAGTAGGAGGGTGAGAACAGGGAAAATGAAGATGATGAACACAGAGGAAGGAAAAAGTAAAATGAAAGAAGTACGAAATAAAGACAAGATGTTGAAGGAAGATACATGAAGGAAGTAAGATGAAGGCAAATAATGAAAGTAGAAATATAAAGGAAGGATTGACGAAAGAATGATGATGAAGGCTTGATGATAAGGAAAAGGTAATCGGAGCGGAAAAATGAGGGAAAGATAAATGAACATAAGGAAAATGAGGTGAAGCGAGTAATGGAGGATTGAAGCAGGATGGTAGAGGCCAGAAGATCATGAAAGAAAGATGAAGGCGGGATCATGAGAAGAGAAAGAAGCTTGAAAGATAAAGCAAAGAAAAAGAAAGTAAAAAGATGAGGGCAGGATTATGAAGGAAAGATGATGAGGACAGGAGAATGAAGACATGAAGAAGACAGGAATATGAAGTCAGGGAGATGAAGATAACAACATGATAAGAGAATAAAGTTAGAGGAAGGAAACAGCGGACAGGTGTATGAAAGAAAGATGATAAGAAATGAAAAATGAAGGCAGGAAAATAGATGCAGAGAACTGGCGGAATAAAAGTATGAGGACAGGAAGGTCAAAGTAGAGCAATGAGAACAGATATCTAGAGGAGGAGGATGTCAGGAGGTAAAGATGAAGACAGTAAAATAACTTTAGATGATAAAAGAAGGAAGAAGATAGAATGAAGCGCACAGGAAGCAAGGAGAAGAGAAGAATAATGAAGGTAAATAGATTAGGAGAGAAAGAATGAAACAGGAAGGCAACGTTAAAAGACGAAAGCACACAGACAACGCCGGAAGAAGGTGGAAGGAAAATGAAGGTAGGAACATGAGTGCCAGAACATGAAGGCTGAAAATTGAGCGAAGGAAGAAAATGGCTCGGTAGTGATGGCCAGAAATGACGAAAAGGGAGAAAGTACGAAGATCGGGGCATGACTATGGTGGTGGGCAGTTGAAGCTAAGTGGATAAGGGCAGAATATTATGCTTAGAGGATAAGGATATGATATCAAACAATGAGTAAAAGGAATGATTATTAAAGTAAGATTATGAGGAGAGAAGAATCCTGAAAGAAAGAAGAGGACAAAATGAAAAAGTTAGGGAGATGAAAGTAGGAGGATGAGAGCAGAATGATGAAAACAGAGAAGGAAAGTCAGGACTATAAAGGGAAGGAAGGAATTAGGATGAGGGATGAAAAATGAAGACCTGTTTTGAAAAGTGAAAATGAAGAGGACAAGGAAACCGGGAAGATGAAAAGAGGATGAATGAAGACAGAAGCAAGACTGGAGGAGAACGAAAACATAGAATCAGAAGAAAAGTGTAAGAATTTGAAGGAATGAAAATGAAAGTTGCATAACCTGGTTAGGATGAAGAAAATGCTAATTGGAGATGAAGGTGAGAAGAATAAGGCAGAAAGACATAAGCAGAATGATGAAAACACGAATAGGAAGGTAGAAAAGTTAAGGCAGGAAGATAAAGGCGAGAGGATGGAGGAGGGAAGATGAAAGCTGCAAGAACGAGGGAGTGGAGCGGAGGAGGTGGTATGGGTCACTGGCTGCTCCTGGGGAGCCACACACCGTGAAACTTATGATATGTTTATGAGCCTCTTCCCTGAGTCTAAAATTCTGGCTTTATTTTACTTTTTTTTTTTCCTTTGAGTAAAAACTTGGGAGATGAACTGGTGGGCAAGAAGAGGAATGATTTAGCATCCCTTCTTTATCATTCATGTGGATAAATATAACGGTTGGGATGTTACAAAATAGATTATAACCACGTAATATTGTTTTGCTAAAAGATTCCAGAACGGTTGAGGAAGGGATACAGCACGTTCGGAACAGCTTGTATACAACAGCCAGTACAAAAAAGCTCGAAATATGCAATGAAATTTAATCACAGAAAAGTTGTTAATAGAGGCAGTGTGTTAGATAAGAAAAGAAAAGTGAAGAAATGCACTCTGTACTCAGAGTCTCTGAAACATCTGAACAAAAAAAATGCCAAAAAATAAGAAAAAAGCAGACTAAGGAAAACTGGCGAGGGTGACAGAGAGCACGGCTTAGGTAAACAACGGTAAACGACCGGTCTGTTGACCGTGCAACGGGAGGGGTGAAGGAGAGGAATGGAATAGGGATAGGGATGTTAGAGGTGCAGAGAGAAGCAGTACAGAGGGAGAGGGAAAGAGAAGGGAAATGAAACAGGGAAGGCATTACACGCCGTACAGACGGAGAGGGGAAGGTAATACAAAGAGGAGAGGGAATGTTCAACGTACAGATGGGATGGAAGGAGATGATGAGCAAGATAGAAAATAGACGTTGGTGGCACAGAGGGAGGGATGAGGAAAGAGGAATATGATAAGGATAAGGATGTTAGCGATGCAGAGATTGGGGTAGAGAAGAATAGACAGGGTTTGAGATGAGGAAGTGAGGGGACTCGAACATTCAGTGTATATTTGATGTGGGTGATGGACAGTGAATATTTTCTATGATCCAAGCTCAGTCTATGAAAGTGGAAACAGAAATTTTACATTAATGTAAAGATTTCTTGATCTTGTATGTCTAGTGCTAAGCTTCTCGTCATAAGATGCCTTCACTTTTCAGAAAAAAACTGTACTACACACCAACAGATAACATATACAAAACATCTTACTCTGAAATACCTGCAGCAGTAAACAGTTTACTAACTGTACTTGTCTATCTCTTCCATGATCTTCATTAATATGTTCCTTGTATTGTCACCTAACCTACGTACCATAAGTCCTGACCAACCTATCATCTGCCTTCATAGCTATAACTATTTTCGCGGTTTCTACGAATCACATATTCTTCTCTTATTGTCATTTTCTTACTCTGAATACTGTTCTAAATTCATTTATACTACTTAGGTTATCTTTCTCCATTGCCGTATGAATTTTCACCAATCATGACTGAAAAAACGAAGGCTTGACATCCATACATCAGAGATGGGCTAAGCATTCCTTCATACGCTATACAGTTATATTCTCCAATATTCCTTGGGCACTTTGTGTATCACCAATCCCTTTCCCTTTGATAAATCTTCTCTCTACTTAACTATCCCACGACCATCCTTACTCCGTTAAACCTAAAACCAAAGGCTCTTTTACAGCTTCCAGTTCTTCCTCTTACCCTCTGATATTTCAGAGTAACGACTCATCCTATGCAAAATCAAGGATTTGCTCTACCCCAGCACATATCACCAAAGTAGCCTACCATTTTAGCCAGCTCCTCCTTTGATTCAACTAACGGTATGGCATCATCTGCTTACAGCAGCTGCGGCAACTCATATTCAATTTCACTAGGGTTTTGACAAGATCTGGATATACTTCCACATGTATTTGTGGTAATCATTAATACTTCTACATGCTGTAACACAAGTTCTATATACATCATCAAGCTATTACCAGCATCCAAAAGTTTACCGTACACACCACACGGAGGAAACACTTCCCAGAGGGCTTCCCTATTAACTCTGTTGTGTGCCGTTTCTAAGTCCGTAAACGCTCTGAATAAGTTCATTTTCTCGAGAATCTCTCCCATTAGCTACCAACGAGCAAAAATCTGTTCCGTACACTCGTTTCTCTTCCTGAATCCAACTTTCAATTTGCTTGAAAAGGAATCTCCAGCGCTTTTAATCCAGTCGCTCTAAATTCAACCAAAAACTTTGCCGGTTTTGCTCTGAAAACTTACTGGTCTGTACTTCCTGCAATGATTCAATATCATTAATCATTATACAGTGGGACAACCACAACCTTTGTCCTATCATCAGTCACACGACTAATCTTCCATGCTGTCACACACACAACTCCAAAACCTTTCAGCACAACTTCATCTACATTTTGCACCATCTCCCCCGCAACACTCCATTCTTCAACCTTGTCTTCCCATCTTCCAGTTGTGTTACTGCTTCTCTTACCTCCTTCTCGTTTATAATATCTCTCTCATCCCTGCTTATTCCGGACTCTCCTGTCTTCAGCATTAGCCGTGAGCGCGACGGTACTACCCTTAAGTAAGAAATGACGATCACTGGTATGATGGTATTACCTGACCCTTCAGACTGAAGTCAAAGGCCAGGGCATCATATCAAAGGTCGCATTTTAGTGCTCAAGGGTCGTATACCATCCTGCTCAAGCGTTATGCAGTCGTGCTCACGCGGTCGTATACAACCATGCCCAGGAATCTTAACGTCATGCTCAGACGATTACAGTACTTACTCTCCTTCAATGAATATCATCCTTTGCCACAAGCAGTGTCCTAGGCTTCTCTGGTGCATCCTTGCTTTTTATTCATACTTTTCCCTCTACATCTACGTACGTACCTCATCCTAGAATAGCTTGCTATCCATACTTTAAAGGGGTGCCAGTGATGACGAAAACGCTAGTCTGAGAGAAGGCATGAGAGAAAAAGAGAGGTAGGTTAGGAGAGAGAGAGAGAGAGAGAGAGAGCGGAGGAGCATGAGTGAGAGTGGAGACTTAATTACAGCACCATCTGGTGAGACCAGGTTGGCGTCACCAATATTTCAGGAGGAGCTGATCACCTGTACGCCAGCGGCTGAATACACACTGGAAGTCCCTATACACCGAACACTTAACGATACATCCGGGTTCGGCCAGGCCATTAACAACCATAAGGTACGTAATGTTACATCTTGCTCACTGGATATAAATGGCTGCCAAAACACGAAGGAAAATTTAAGTTTAAAGCCTGAAATGTGGACGTTATAAAAAGAGTCTACGTGAAAACACTGAATTTTCGTAGGCATTTCGAGTGAGGGTAAGAGAGACGTATGCAACAACGGAGAGCTTCACCATTCCCATCCTTAAGACCAGTCGAAGGTGGGATCATTTTTAACAATGCAGAGTAGAAGGAGAAGCCATGTGTGGCAGGTCTGACCTGCATTGAAGTAAATAATCTCACGGCGTGCATTAAATTTTTCTTCGCTACGATCACATACATATATATATAATATTATATGTTTATATATAAGGTTCTCCAGTGCCTCCACGGGTTATGGGGCGCTCAGCACGTCCTCATTCTCACATCTTTCCCTCTTTCTTTCTTACTCTCATATGTATACACACACACACTCACACACACACACACACATATATATATATATATATATATATATATATATATATATATATATAT
>JAYMFT010024292.1:0-16292 GCA_038088735.1 Panulirus argus
CACACACACACATACACACACACACACACACACACACACACACACACACACACACACACACACACACACACACACATGAGACATTCAGTATTGTGAATGGAAAAGGTGAACAGCTTGTGGAGTTGTGTGCTAAAAAGGACTGGTATTTAGGAATAACGGGTTTCAAAAAGGGACATTCATAGGTGTACGTATGTGAGTAGGAAAGATGGTCAGCCGACATACTTGCATTGCATATTTATTGATAGGCGTGTAAAAGAGAGACTTTGGATGTAAACGTGCTGAGAGAGGCAACTGATGGGGTATTTGATCACTGTCTTGTGGAGACAATAGTGAAGATGTGTAGAGATTTTAGGAAAAGAGGAAACAATATAGGTGAGAAGAGAGTGGCAGAAGTAAGTGAGCTTGGAAAAGAGACGTGTGAAGAAATATTAGGAGAGGTTGAATGTAAAATGGGAAAAGGAGAGATTGAATGAAGTGAGGAGAGAGGGTGAGGAATGGGAGGTATGTAGGGAAGCAGTGCTGGCATGTGAGAAAGATGCATATGGTACGCGAAAGGTGGGAAGTTGGCAGGTCAGGAAGGGTAATGAGCGGCGGGATGAAGAGGTAAAGTTGCTGGTGAAAGAGAAAAGAGAGGCGTTTTGGCGATTCTTACAGGGAAGGATTGCAAATGATTTGGGGATGTATAAGAAAAGGCGGCAGGAGATCAAGGGGAAGATGTTGAGGAGTTGAAAAAGAGGGAAAATGAGAGCTGGGGTGAGTGAGTACCGTTAAACTTCAGGAGGAATAGGATGTTTCGGAAGGAGCTTGATAATGTGAGAAAAATATGAGAACAAATAGGAACGTCGGTGAAGAGGGCAAATGGGGAAGTGGTAACTGGTGATGATGAAGTGAAGAGGAGATGGAGTGAATATTTTGAAGGACTGTTGAATGAGTTTGATGATTAAGTAGCAGATGAAGGATGTTTGGGTGGGGCTGGTATGTGAAGTGAGAGAGTCAATGAGAGTGGTTTGGTGACGAGAAAAGAGGTGGTGAAAGCCTTAAGAAGGATGAAATGTGGCAAGTAGGCTGGAGCGGATGGTATTGCTGTTGCATTTAGGAGAAAGGGAAAGACTGTGTTGTAGATTGGCGAGTAAGAATTTTCACTGTATGTATGGATCATGATGAGGTGCCTGATGATTGGTGAAATGTATGTATAGTGCCATTATATAAAGGCAAAGGGGATAAAGGTTAGTTTTCAAACTACAGATGTATAAGCTTGTTGAGTGTACCTGGTATGTTGGGTGGGAAGGTAGTCATTGAAAGATTGAAGGCATATACAGAGCATCAGATTGAAGAGGAACTGTGTGGTTTCAGAAGTGATAGAGGATGTGGGGATCAGGTGTTTGCTTTGAAGAATGTATGTGAGAAATACTTAGAGAAATAGATGGATTTGTACGTGGAATCTATGGATCTGGAAAAAGCATATGAAGGGGTTGATAGAGATGCCTTGTGGAAGGTCTCAAGAATAAACAGTGTGGGAGGAAAGTTGTTAGAAGCAGTGAGAAGTTTATATCAAGGGTATAAGGCATTTGTACGAATAGGAAGAGAGGTGAGTGATTGGTTCCAAGTGAAGGTTGGTCTGCGGCAGGGTTGTGTAATGTCACCATGGTTGTTTGACTTGTTTTTTGGTTGGGGTGGTGAGGGAAGTAAATGCGAGTCTTGGAAAGAGGGGCGAGTGTGCAGCCTGTAGGGGATGAGAGGGACTGAGAAGTGAGTCAGTTGTTGTTTGCTGATTATATAGCATTAGTGGCAGATTCAAGTGTGAAACTGCACAAGCTGGTGACTGAGTCTGGAAGAGTGTGTGAAAGGAGGAAGTTAAGAGTGAATATGAATTAAAGCAAGATTATTAGGTTTAGCAGAGTTCAGGAGCAAGTTAGTTAGGGTGCGAGTGTGAAGGGAGAAAAAAATTGGACGAAATGCAATGTTTTAGATACCTGGGAATGGACATGGCAGAGAGTGGAACCGGAAATTAATCATAGGGTGGGTGAGGGGGCAAAGGTTCTAGGAGCATTGAAGAACGTGTGGAAAGAGAGAACGTTGTCTAGGAGGGCAAAAATGGGTATGTTTGAAGGAATAGTAGTTCCAACAATATTATATGGTTGTGAGGCATGGGCTATAGATAAGACTGTGCAGAGGAGGTTGGATGTGTTAAACATGAAATGTTTGATCGATTAAGTAATGAAAGGGTAAGAGAGATGTGTGATAATGAAAAAAGTGTGGTTTAGAGAGCTGAAGAGGGTGTGTTGAAATGGTTTTATATATGGAGAGAGTGAGAGAGGAAAGTTTGAGAAAGGGGACGTATGTACCAGAAGTGGAGGGAAAAAGGAGAAGCAGGAAACCAAACCGGAGATGGTGGGATGCAGTGAAAAAGACTTCGTGTAATCGAGGCTTAAACATGTAGAAGGGTGAAAGGCGTGCATGGGAGAAAGTGAATTGGAACGATGTGATATACAGGTGTTGACGTGCTGTAAAAAGGACTGCACCAAGGTATATGAAGCGGCCGGGATAAACCATGGAAAGGTCTGTGGGGCCTGATTGTAGATAGGGAGCTTTCAGTGCATTACACATGACAGATAGAGAATGGATATGAACAGATGTGGTCTTTCTTCGTCTGTTCCTGGAGTTAACGCGGTAAATGGCGATCATGTATGAAAGAAAAGATGTGTGTGTGTGTGTGTGTGTTTCTAGTCACAGGTGTTATCGGGCTCCGCCTACAAGTCGTTAGGTTAGGGTTGGGGGGGTTGCCATCGTCAGTGAAAAAAAACGGTACATCCTCCAAACACACACACACACACACACATACACACACACACCTCCTCGTCCCCTTATGAGCACCTCTCCACCTGCCACCAAATGCACCCATCCTCCTTCTCCTCCTCCTCCTCTTCCTCCCCCCCCCCCCCACTTCTTTCTCCTACCTCTCCTGCTTGTCCCCCCATCCTCCTGGGAGTGCACCAAAATAGAATACCTCCCCTTGACGGAGACAGCGTCCCTACAAAGATGAAAGGTAGTAGTGAGAGGGGTGTAGGCCTACCGGGCTCTGTGGCTCAAAAAAAAATCAATGATTTAATTAAACATAAGAGAAATGCATACACTGTATCTGAATTAAGTGGAAGCCAACAGTAACACAGCGAAATATTTATATGATATCACAAATAAATGTAATGAGAAAATTAAAATCAGTCAAGATTAGAGTTTGTAAAGACAATCCCTAAATAATTCCTCAAATATGTAGGAAGCAAGAAAAATTCATGTACTACTGGCCTCATTATCTCACTGAAATGACACATTACCTAACGATGATAAATGAAATGTCTTGCTTACCAAACGAGTATTTCGATTCACTCTCTGTTGTCCAGAAACTCCTCAAGTATACCGCCAGCAAGAAAACGTATTTCTGATACAGAAAGTGAAAAATCTGACAAACAAACTCTTCAGCTTTATGAAATTACTAACTCATGGAGGAGAATGAAACCGGAAAACCCTCAACTGGTTAAGACAATATCCCTGCCCAGAATACGAAAAGAAATAAGCCGGTAAATAACATTTCAGATGGCCAGAATTTTCAACAGATCGCTACGCGATGGGAAAATATCGAAAGATGGGATGCTTAATAAGGTAATACATTTTTCTAAAAATGATAGAAATATGCAGTTTGAACAACCGTCCTCTCATTTCTACTTCGGTTTTCGGAAAACTGTTAGAAACATTAATCAAAGATAAAATTGTTGAATCTTTAGAGAATGATCAACTGAGAAATGATTATCAAAATGGATTTCACAAGTTGATGGTTATGTCTAGAGAATCTCGCAGAATTTTATAGTTATTTAGATAACATATGGAGTTCCAAAATAGCTAATGGACCATTTACATATCTAACAACCAGAGAAGGTGTTCTAGATTTTAAAGTTGGTGATTATATGTTGACGCTGATGGCTTTTAATGACCCCGGTAGTTGGTAGAGAAATGGGTACCAATTTTGGCTGCAGTAAAGCACTACAGCTGCGACAGGTCTAGTCAGCCGACAGCTAGTAGCTCGGTTCACGTTAACCCAAGGGTGTCCATGTCTGGGGACACGGCCCTCACTGGCAGGCTAGTCAGCCTACCAATGGTTCTCCTTTACCTCATGACCTCTTGCGCAGATAGAGTCCTGGTGTTACACAGGACCTCTTTCCAAAGGCCCCTGCAGACGAAAGCTGCGGTACTCCCAGTAGCAAGGAAATGTAGACTTCCTTGGACTGAGAAGTTCTTTGAAGAGATTGTATTCTCAGTGACACTCGAGGTGTAACCATGAAGAGATGAGGCCCCACGAGTGTAGACCTATCTCCCTGTACTGTCAACAAAGGTGATAAATAAACAGGTCATTAACATCATACACACACACACACACACACGCACACACACACACACACACACACACACATTTATCAGTTATATAAATATATCTGCTAAACAAAACTATATATATCATTGCCTTTTCAGCTAATTTCTCACAGAAACATTTATTTAGACAAAAGAAAATGATGATTAAGAACGATTCAGTTGACGAAAGGGAAGCCATCATGATTAAAAACCGAGTCTAGAGTTGAGGTCCACTGGTTCACAGTGGGTCCAGGTCCCAGGTCTAGCTCCTACGTCTAAGTCCCAGGTCCAGGTACCAGGGCCAGATTCCTGGTTCTGCCCCAGGTCTAGGTCCAACATCCAAGTCAAAGGTCCAGATCCAGGTCCCAGGCCGGGTCCTAAGCCAAGGTCCCTGGTCCAGGTCCCAGGCCCAGGTCCCAGGTTTAGTTCCAGTTAGCTGTAGATAAAGGTATGAACAGGTATCTTGACTTTTGATGGGAGGAATTGGATTTAGGAGCTGAAGAATTTGGGAGGCTTTTTTGGAGGGTTCTTGGAAGTGTTAACCGGAGGGATGGAAATTAGGATTAGAAGAATTTTGTGAGGGGTATTTTGGAGGGTTCTCTGGAGTGTTAACGGAAGGGAAAGGCTTTAGGAGTTGAAGAATTTGGGAGGGAGGAGGGGGGGGTCTGTTGGAGGGTTGTAGGGGATGTGATGAACAATAGGAGAGTAGCAGAGCCTCTTTCTCAATCCAGACGCTTCGCGTGCAGTTCAGCATTTTCATTTATAATTTCTGGAAGTCAGTTCTTATATAAGTCATTGATGAGCTAAAGGACGATCACTTAGTCTTCAGAGGCTATGTAGGGGTGACTATTACCTCCCCCTAAGCGCAGAGAGTTCCATCATTTTAACTGTTGTCTCGTGGCTTGCATGATGCTTAGTTAATGCACTGTAACTTTCACTCATCGCACACACCATCGTTTTCTGTAGCTTAAACTCTCAAGCACGAAGGTACGACCCTGGAACACGACGGTGACACCCTTAAGAGTAAAGGTAATTCCTTTGGGTGTGACGGGCTGGCCACTGACCTCACCCTTCAGGGTCAAACACTCAAACAGACAGAGTTCCTCGCGAGCACGAACAGACGTCCACGCTTAAGGGCTACCAAGGGTAAGGCTGTCACAGGATCGGGGTAAACTCGACCGTGATATAAGGGCGACAACAAGATCCTTCCTGAAGGAGGGGAAAGAGTCTTGACTCTCAGGAGGAGGAGGAGGAGGAGGAGGAGGAGGAGGTGGTGGTAGTGTGTACGGTAATGTGTGGAGTGAAAAGGCGGGGAATGAGAGGTTGAGTGGGATGATGGAGCTGTACAGTGGATCAAAGACATTAATATAAACTTGAAAGTGGAGGGTTAGAGAGCGAGGGATGGTGTAGGGCGGTGGCCATGATGTGCCGCGAGGATTTCAGATTATCCAGCGTTGGTCACCCCATACGCTGTGGCTGTCATGAATTCTTTTTCATTGTTATCATTTCGTGTCCGTTTGCCCTGACATATCCACCTGTCAGCCGCTTCTGGTTAATCATCCATTCCTCGCTACCCAGACATCCCTCCCTACCCAGCTATTCTTCAGCGACTAGCCCCACCTCACAGGCATCCCCCCCCCCACCCTCTCCTCACCACCCAGCTATTCCTCGCTGCCCTTACCACATGTTCACTCCTCAACAACCAACCATCTATCATAACCGACCGCTCCTCTCTGTCCAACCATTCCTCACCACCTAGCTATCCCCTGATCACTTACCCACTCATCACCAACCAGCCGTTCCTTTCCACCCTTCCACTCCTCACTTCCAAGCCACTCCTCAATACTCAACCACTCTTCACACAATCATCACCCCTCACCATTCAGTCACTCATGACTTCCCTTCAACTCCTCACTTCCCAGTCTCTCCCGATCAGATGCTCAACCCTCACCCTACATTCACTCCCCATCGCAAGTCCAACCCTCACTTCATAGTCACTCCTCACCGTCCAGCCACCCCTCACCACCCATCCCTTCCTCACAATCAAATCACCCAGCCACAACCCACCACACGTTCTATCCTCTCCCCCCGATTATTCCTCGCTACTAAGTCATCATAATCCCAATTCCTTTCCCTCCTTTTCCTCTTTCCAAAACTCTTCCTTCTCCCTAACCCCAGTTTTCCCTGATCCTCAACCAGTAAGAGCATTGAAAGCAGTTCCTCCTCCTCCTCCTCCTCCTCCTCTTCCTCCTCCTCCTTTCGGGTACTCGAACTAGGGCCACCAGCGCCACCTCCGACGACTCCTGCGTGAGGGTCCTCGGTCCCTCACAAATGACTCTGGTCTTGTGGCCCAGAGTACGTCAAGGGCTGAGTGAATATGCGTGTCGCGTCAACTCAAGTATTCAGTGTCAACCGAGAGTAGCTACTTAAGGCCGATCTTGAGTGCTACTCGGGACAGCTCCTTCAATACCAGGAGATAATGGGGTGAAATAGAGAGGAACAGAGGAGGCTTTTGGTGGGAGAGGTTGAGAAGGCAAGTGGGGACAACAGGTGGCGACGATGGTGCTGGTGGAAGGTACTGGTGACTGAGGCTGGATTAGTATATAACCCCGGCATCCCCTCCTCAGTGATCCAGGGGCTCCTGCAGTCCCAAGACTGCGCTACTATCAGAAGCAGGGAGGGGATGGACTCTTTTGAAATGAGTTCTTTGACGAGATTATAGTTTCTTTCGTCAACCAACGACTATACACCCTTGCCAGAAGCAACTCTTCAGTCACGGTATAGCCTCATGGGTAACACACACACACACACACGTAGATCTAAACTGGAGTGGAGAGAAATCTCATTCCATGGTTTGCAGACCTCTTCAGTGAGCTTCACAAATGCTGTACGCTCCCAAGAGGCTACCTCCAACTTCCGATCCCTCACCTGTGTGGTCCTAAGGTCACAGAGATGGGATGCTTTTGCTGCCTCATCCGTATAATTATTGCCCAGAGGAATGCACCACTTCGATGTAGGTACGCTTCCCTTTCTGCTATTAGTATCAACGCTGACAACCGTTCTCCCGACTGGATAAACTCAAGTCTAAAACTCCCGCAGCAACGTCCAGGACTGAACCACCTCCAGCCACGTTATCATCAACGAAAACAAGACCGCAAGTCATGCAAAGCCTTACTTTCGGTCCACTTCCGCCCTCTACTGTCTAATTAGGCCTGAGGGCAAGACCTTCAAAATTACTCAGTCTAACAAGCTTATAGATGTCGCTTTGGTGATAAACTCTACAGTAACTTGAAGGGGCTGGTAATCACCATCATCAGATCCCCCAGCTGTCCCATCTACATTCTTCTTCGATTCAAGGCACTTGTCTCGCTATACCTTTCATTCATCCTATACTTCCTCCATGTCCACCACTCAACAGAGTCGACTGGCAACGGGTTGAAACCAGCATGGTACGAGGCAAGATCATCCTCGGTCTTTCATAACCCGCAACTGTTGAGAGGCACTCAACACACTGAACCTTCTAACCTGATCCATCCTTCATCATGACCTCACCAAACAGTCGGAAAAGGCTACTTCATCATCCCCGCTACCGTCGCCTCCTATCACCTGATATCACTCGTCCCCTAGTGAAGTCTTGGCCAGAGCCGCATCGAGCCCATACGAGTTTGTGTAGACCACCACAGACAGACACGAACAGACGCGCCAGCGCACACACACACACACAAGAACTAACTCCTGTGTGCAGGTCAGCGGGCGTCCAGTGGCCACCTTCGCCTCTTGTCGTATCTCCTCAAGCCACTCTCCCCTTTGCCGCCTCCCTCGACCGCCCCATCTCCTCCTCTGATACATCCTCAATTCTTCCTCTCCCGAGCCTCTTGCACCCACTCCTGTTGCATCTCCTTCCCCACCGCCACCTCTTCTAGTGCCTACTCCCTCTTGCATCTCACTGCCTCTTCCCCCCCTCCCCCCCAAGCCCTTGTCATCACCTCCTCCACTCACTTTTCCTAGGCCACTTCCCTCCTCCTCTTCCTCATGCGTGTCCACCTCAGCTCTCGACCTGAGCCCCCTCCTGTCCTGCTGAGGTTGTACAACACCTGGAGTATGACTTGAGCCAGTGTTTTTCAGCGAGGAGATTAGTCCCCTTTCCCCCTCCCCCCCTCCCTCTCTCTCTCTTTCTCTCTGTGTCTCTCTCTCTCCACGAAACGAGCGCTCAAGCCAACTCTTTCCGCGCAGTCTTCATAAATAAGCTGTCGCACCGGAGAACCTTTGGAATACAAGGACAGTTGCCGGGAGTGGGGAGGACGTGGCTGCGGCGGGCTGGGGTGGGGTCGGGTGATGGGGGGGGATCGTCGAGCAAGGCCCTCAGCGGACGCCTGGCAACGCCGGGAGTTCTATCAATCGTCGGTGATTAATTATCGTGAAAACAACAAGCACCTCCGACGACCCTCGAAGGCCAGATGGAGGGTTGTTCACGGATGGAGAAGGAGATTGCTACAAGGAGAGGAGGGACGGGAAGGAGGTGAGGCAGGAGAGGAGGGACGGGAAGGAGGTGAGGCAGGAGAGGAGGGACGGGAGGGGCTTAAGGCAGAAGAGAATGGAAGGGAAGGAGGTGAAGTAAGAGAGGAGGGATGGGACGGAGGGAAGGGTGGTAGAGATTTAAAAGATACAGAAGACGGGACAGAGTAAGGAACAGTGAGGGACAAGCTGCAGGTGACGGAGGGCAATAAGAAGGAGAGATAGAGGCAAGGAAAAGCATCGGCAGAGATGCAGGTGAAGCCTAAGAACAGATAAGGTAGACAAAAGATGTGTAGAGAAATACGAAGAAATAGTCCCGTCCTGAACCCGAGAAAATGGGAGAAAAGAGGACCAAGAGAAGAAAACAGACAAGAGGAGGGGGAGAAAATAAAAGAAAGTGAAGCAGGGAATTAAGGTCACGTCAATAGGCAAGAGAGCCAAGCCATGTGGAAGCAAGGACCAGCTTGATGATTGCTCGGTGTTGCCAGCGAGAGGGCGGGCAAGGGAACAGTGGCGGAGGGAGACGCTGAGACTGGGGACTCGTATGACCGTCGTCCTTGGACAACACTGCAGGGAAATGCTGAGAGTGAGGCTTATATTGTTGTCACTGTCTGTAGACAGTGATGGAGGGAAACTCTCGTCGATCCCAGGGGATGTCATCAGAAGAGGCGGAGAGTAAGGGAGAGAGAAATTGATATAGTGTGGTCATCTGTCTTTGGAAACAACGAGAGAGAGAGAGAGAGAGACCAATGCATCACACTGTGAGGCATCGAATGGTTAACCTTATGAGATTTCCTCTGGCTCTACTTTGAAGTAACCTGCACAGAGTCCCATGAGCGTGGACATGGTCTAGGATCAATCTGTCATGTTCCTCTGCTCAGTCAGGCTGTTGGTGGCCGCGGCCCGTATGCCTTGCCTTACGTATGCCTTACGATGGTTTCGGAGGTCGTCTGCCAGTCCCATGAGCGTGGACATGAATGGCTCAGTCTGTAATCTCATTAATGCTATATGCAGGCTTCAGCTCGGTTCTTCATGAACTTCGTCCTCAAAGCCAGTCGAAACACGTGATGAGATTACCATTCATTTACGGAGATGATGATACAAAAAACATGAACCTAACATATACCTGAAAATTAGGATTTGTCGATATTCTGCGCTGTGGAAGTCATTGGATAAATCTGAAGAACTTATCATTGTCATTTTTGGAATCTTCCGGAGACTTCACATAGAACGCTTAAAGACAGCAGGAAGTCCTTCCCTCCAGGCTTCAGATTTACTGAAGGTAGGTTTTGCTCTTGGCGCCCTGTAGGTATCCGTGATATTTATCCCTCCTGGAATTACTGAATATTTTCTTGATGGCAACTCTAACCCCTGATACTTGAAGATCAAATTCTTTGACATTTGTTGTTGGCGTCCATGAGGGACTCAAGCACCCGAGAGGGTCTGCCTTTAACCATGACGGTTCCAGCTCGTGAAGGTTTCGTATCAGCAAAGACTTTAGCTGCTGAAGATCTACTAGCATCTATGAAGACTCCAGATCCTGAAGGACTACTCGGATGTTTAGAGACTCTATCTCTTGAGGGCCTTTCTATGAAGAGTCCAAATCCTGAATGCCTACTAGATACTGAGTCTCACTAATATCATGAAAGTCCAAATCCTGAACTTCTACAAGCATCTTAGTTAATATCATAAGCCTAGAACTCTGAAAGAATGTGGAGAAGGCTAATTCCTGGAACATTATGGGGATTTTTTTACTTGCATAACCGGGATGCCACGGACACTTGGAAGTGACTCCAACCGACCAGAGATTTGCGGACATTGAAGAAAGAGAAACTACTGGAGTTCTGCAAGAATCTATGGATATCTATATCCCTGGAACTGCGAGGATAACCTGATGACTTCGGATATCAGGTAGTCTCAGGCATATAGGAAACTACAAAAGCTCTTGAATACAGACCATTCAGAAACATCTTACGCATCTAAAGAGAACTCTTCTCCCTGAGATCCTGGAGACTCTGACGATGCTCCATTTTGAATCCTTCTGTGCTGACGGCTCTCGGTCTGTTACCCCAGATCTGCCGTAGCGCTCGTTACTGTGAACCAGTTGAGACATCCATGGCATTCCCAGATGGAACTCTTGAGAGAGGGCCACGGGTCACCAAAATGAAAAATCTTAACAACAGTACTTTATCTTTCTACGAAACCCTCGAGACATCTATTGGATCACTAGTAACTCGTCAAGCAAACGTGGATTCGGAGAGTAGACTCTGACCGCATTGAGACAAGAATCCTATTAGTTCTCCCTCTGTGACTCCCAGGATTGATGATATAAGTTTCTCTAGTCCACAAAGATCTGTATGGACGGCTTACGGAATCCTCAGAGCAGCCTTAAAGGTACCCTTTTCAAAACCTGTTGAAAGATAAGGTTGTCTTTCTGTTTATGGCTACGTAACCCAAGTGGATTTCTATCCTTTTCTTGGAACTCTTGAGACATCTTGAAGCCTTCTCCACGGGTTTAGTATTATGATGATCGTCAGATGTACTTCAGAAGTATGGGTTATGGCTTTCCCTACTGTTCATGACAATACCTCTCCCCGTTATGAGCGAAGCCTACTGTAGACTGGCTCTCAAGTACTTTTATCGTATAAACGTGGTTTATATAACCATATGTTCAGTCTTGCAGTTTCAGTCGCTATTAATCTAGGTGGCGCCGTTTCGATTCCGAATTGGAGAAGCAATCAGTTTGTGTGCTCCCGTGATTTTCATGCTAAATAAAAAAGAATTAGGATAATCAAGAGGAGAGAGCTAAGAGCTGTGTGACTTAAGTCTTAAGTGGTATGTGTGAAATGGAAAGAGTGTGAGTTTGTGGACTAGATACCTACGTATGTGTGAAGTGGAAAGTTCAAATTTGTGGAGTGAATGCCAGCAAGCCAGGGCCTAGGTGAAGCCAGGAGAGAAGAAAAGAATCCTGGCTCAGGGGAGGATGGGTGGATAGGATGTGATAAACGCCGTAGTGCTGACTCAAACGCATTTATGTCCGTGACGACCATACTCTCCCGTCTTTATGGTGTTTTCCAGGACTAGAGACTGAAGCTTCTTACTCATTTTTTTTCTGTTTCCCTACTTAGTAACGTGAAGCTGAAGGATCGTTAATCCCCAACCCTTCCTCTCTTCACCTTTCTTTAGATTCGAGAGAGAGAGAGAGAGAGAGAGAGAGTATGGCCTCCTTACTGGAACCGTAAAGGTGTTGAGGATGTGTTGTTGTTGGTGGTGGTGTGGTGGTGGTGCTGCTGCTGCTGGGGGGTGGTAGTCTTAATGGTGGTGATTGGTTGTGCTGGGGATGGTTGTGGAAGAGGTTGTGGTGGGAAGTGGTTGTGATGGTTTTTGTGGTCTTGTTGGTAGTACTGGCGGCGGTTGTGTTACTGATGATGACGTTGTTGTTACTGTTGCTGTTATAGTTGTAGTTTTATTTGGAAGTAGTGCTGGTGGTGGTGGTGGTGGTGGAGGGGAGGAAGTTAGCAGGTGTCCAGACAGGTGTGCCCCACCGCCCCAACCCCTGTCTAGCAGCTGTGGCGGTACGCTCACCTGGACACTCCTGGTCTTGTTTACACAGTATACAACAATCATATCTATATTTTACGTTGCTCTACGGACTGTGGAATGATTCAGAGTAATAATCCACTCAGGATCCGAATATTTCACTCAGACAGGTATCAAAAGCGAGTAACACAAACACTAAATCTCTTGATGAAACTAGATCAGGTAAAAATCAGATGTCTACGTCTTTAGTGGAACTTGAAGTTATCACAGTGACAATTCTCCGGTTATTAGATAAACGGAAAACCATAAGACATGTATAGGAAACGAGGATTCCAGCCAATGACACCTGAACCTTTCCTTGAAATTAAGTTAGAAACACTAAAATGTACTCACTCATTTAGTACCATATATCACCCTTCGTTCCATAGCCTCAGAGAGTCAGAGGGATTTAAGTGCTAAAAAGCCTTAAAAATCTAATCACTATTTCAAAACCTGAAAAGGCCAGCAACAATCGGCTTCTCGAAATGCCCTCAAAATACATCAAAACTAAAATCTCAAGACAAGAGAAGGTTTGAAGACCCATAGAAAATGAGTTTGAAGGCTTACGGTGCGCCAGTATATGCGACTCCCAATATATCAGTTCGTAACATCTGAACTCCATGTTCTCAAGGAAAAATATCAGGCTCTGGACACGAGTGCGATAAGAGGAGCCAAGATTCCCCACAGTCAGCCGGTGATGTTTAATGTTGCTTCCCAACAGATCGCAAAGAAGAACTAGATGGAACGAATAGATAAGAAAAAGTTTAGAATCTATTAGTTGTCAGTTGCATTTGTGAAGAAGATTGTCTTGCTGACATATATTCGGGCAAACAGCGACTCAAGAATTCGAAGTAATCACTTGAGCTACCTACCTACTTCGTCTCCTGTAACTCCTAACTTCATCAAAATCCTCAGAAAGCTAATAAGCTTACTATTGTTAAACAGGACAGGAATCAAGAGGCCTCACGGAAGAATTGTAAACTAATTATGTAAACCTTAGAAACGTAATGAAAGCTTCTAAATGTCCTAACAAAGCTAACAGCAGATGGAAGCCATAGAAAAGGAAAACATAATATCTAATGCAACATCTTAATGTGTTTTGGAACTCCCTGGGCACCCACTTACTCTCAGACCCTGTAACACTCCTCGTTCTCCATCTTTAAGCTGATAGACTTAAGAGACCTTCCTCGTCTACCCATCAGAAAATGAGAAAGCCGACGGTAAACCTCAGCCACCTGTCAAAACCCATCACGGGAATCACGTTATTGATCGTAAAGCGTAGATATAAAAGAGCATATATCGGCCTCCTACAGAAAAAAAAAAACGAGGCTCTGTAGAACACTTACTCGACCATCGAAATGCTTTGAAGAGCGAGAGAGGTAAACGCTGGCGATCTTGTGACTGGGAAGAGGCCGGGAGAGACCCCTGAAGTCCTCCGCGGGGACTCCTCCAGCAGCTGGTGCTCGACAGCACCAGAGAGGTTCTCCACTTAACCCTTCATTCTCTCCACTGTCTCCTCCTCCTCCTCCTCCTCCTCCTCCTTTCACCTCTAATCTCCCGCACTCTCGAGGTGTCAAGCAACGCGTGGGGGCTTGCTCGTGGCACTCCCAGGCAAGTACTCACATACACCAGGTGTTATCCGTCGGATGACCCGGAGGGAGGCTGGGCGCGTAGTGATCACCACCGGGTTCGTGACGACCCCACTGCAACAGTGACGGTAAACTTGTACCTGCCATCATACATTCTCTTTGTGAAATCATGAAGAAGCCGCCCCCTCCACCACTCTGACCCTCCCCCTCTCCCCCTTCCCCCTCCCCTCCCCCCCACCGTTGAGCAAGGTTCTCACAAGCAAGTGTCCACAGCATCGACAGAAGGAGGGGAGGGGGAGGGCGGAGGGGGGAAGGCAAGGAGGGAGTGGGGGGGAGGGGAGGGGGGGAGAGGCAAGCACTTCCATCATACTACAACAAACACACACACACACACACACACACGCACACAAGAATCCCTCTCGTTCGGCAACACTTCGGATCCATTGATAAAGTTTTAATGAAGTCCTGCCATCACTTTTGTAAAGACGTCTTCTCGTCTCCCCATCCACGTGTTGCTCTGTTGACCCGGCGATGCACGCGAGCGAGAACAAAAATAGCACCGACAGCCAGCGAATATCCACCTCCTGCGACATGGCGACCAAAGGGAAGCAGACGACTCCACTTCTCTTCGTCCTCGACTGGCTTTTTATGGGCGTGACCTTGGTGCATTAGGTGGCAAGGAATATCTTCCAGGTGGAACGATAAAGACACTCGGTAAGTACCAGTGGGCAGGCCGGCCATACAGCCTTGTGCAAATAGTCGAGCAAATCATCAACATCCGGATATGTGAATGAACCACCATTAGCCCCAACAGGAACAAGGTGCTTGTTAATTGTTTACACGCACGACACTGCCTGACCTCCCTCTCTCTCTTTCCCCTACTCTTCCCCTCTCGTTTAATATATTCTTTATGATTCCCTCTCTCTCTCTCTCTGTCTCCTCTCTCTTTCTCTCTCTCTCTCGCTGTCTTCATCTTTATCTTCATTTCTTTCTCGTATCTTCTACCTGATGCTCTCCACATTCTACACTTCTTTTTCTCCTCTCTTGCTCCTTTGATTTCCTGCTCCTCCTCCTCCTCCTCTTCCTTTTCCCCCCCAACCCCCTTCTGTCTTCAGCCTTCCAACCCCCATCCTTTCCCCCACATCTTCCCCCCGTCGTCTTCCGTCGTCTTTCCCTCCCCTCCTCCACACACCGTGGGAACTAACCTAACCTCTCACCCACGGCTCTCCACCACCACCACCACCACACGACCGCCACCTCTCACCCTCCTCCTCCTCCTCCTCCTCCTCCTACTCTTCCTCAGCCTCCTTAAGTTCTATTGGTGTCGTTATCCCGGCCCTCGTGTTCTTAAAAAGTTCTCCATCTCACCTGAGCGGTTCTCCTGCCGGGGTGTAGAGCCCTCAGAGTGATTAATACCAGTGGATGGTCTTCAGCCTCCTCCCAGGTGCTTCATGAGGGCACAGGTAACGAAGGGCGGCTCAGGTGCGCCACTGATGTTACTCCAGAAGGAGGCGGCGAAGGACCAGGGGGGAGGAGAGGCTCCTCTCCCCTCCTGTTGCTGCTTCTGTCGCTGTTGCTGCTGTTGCTGGAGGAGTCAGAGGGAGGAGGAGAAGCCCCTGCCTCCTCCTGTTCTTGCTGCTGCTACTGCTGGAGTCACAAGGAGGATGAGAGGCTCCTCTCTCCTCCTGTTGTGCTGTCGCTGTTACTGGAAGAGTCACAAGGAGGAGAAGAGGCTCTTGCCCCCTCCTGTTGTGGAGTCAGAGGAAAGAGGAAAGGCTCCCCTCCTGTAGCTGCTACTGCTACTGATAGACACACAGGGAGGTGAAGAAGGATCCTCTCTCCTCCCGTTGTTCCCGCTGCTGCTGCTGCTTGTGGGAGAGTCACGTCAGGCAGAGAGGATGGATACCTCGCTGTATGATGGCGTCGATGAAAGATGCGAGTGATGAAAATGCTGAAATGTTCAGTCAAAACTCGTGTATAATGTGCTAACGTGTGTTGAGGTTTGATGTCAACTAGTCCTATTAATTGTATTGTCAATGTATTTTGCGCTACTTCCAGTAGCAGGGAAGTGATGGATTCCTTTGGAATGAGAATTTCCTCGACGTGGATTTACTTCCTATCGCTAATAGATGATAATAGAACCTCGCGAAAGGTGACTTTCCACTTGCGGTGTAACAATAGGAAGACGGAGTTCGATAACACCTATAT
>JAYMFT010024302.1:0-16292 GCA_038088735.1 Panulirus argus
GGGGGGGGGGGGGGGAGAGAGAGAGAGAGAGAGAGAGAGAGAGAGAGAGAGAGAGAGAGAGAGAGAGAGAGAGAGAATATATGGTGAGAGACGGTTGATGGTATGGGGAGATTATGGTGGGGTGAGCAGTGCGTTGGGAGGGGAAAGGATGGGAGATCAGGAGGTACGGAGATGGTAAAGAGAGAGAGAGGGAGAGCAAGTTGAGGAGGCATCAAGATGATATACAGAGGGAGAAGACGCGCCAATAAAGGAGAGAGAGAGAGAGAGAGAGAGAGAGAGAGAGAGGGGGGGGGGGGGTATATTACGATGACGCCAGAGCAGAAGGACTGACTCATAGACGGGAGGCAAGGTACAGGGAGAGGACAGTGAGTGGTCCAGAGAGAGAGAGAGAGAGAGAGAGAGAGAGAGAGAGAGAGAGAAAAAAAACGGAAAAAGTGGCCCAGGGAAGGACAAGATATAAACAAGTATAACGAGGGAACTAAAGACACACACACACACGTAAACGGACAACAAGCACGTGACGAAGTAAACAATAACAAAAAATAACAACCTGCATACATCTACAACACACACAACGTCTCCCTACAACACTTATTCACGTAATCTGCATTTACTTCATGATTCAACCCCTCTAGCACGACGGTGTGATGGCCTGGCCTTTGACCAGAGAGAGCACCAAGAGTCCAGTCAAAATGGCAAGCTCGTCACAGAAGAGCCAAGGAGTCGTGCTCTAGGGTCGTCCAGTCGTCCGCAAGGGTCGTACCGTCGTACCATAGTCCCCAAGGTTAGTACGGTCGTCCTCGGGGTGTGTACCGTCGCACCGTAGTCCTCAAGGCGTGTACCGTCGCATCGTAGTCCTCAAGGTGCGTACCGTCGCACCGTAGCACTCAAGGCTCGTACCGTCGCACCGTAGTCCTCAAGGTTCGTACCGTCGCACCGTAGTCCTCAAGTGTTCGTACCGTCGTCCTCAAGCGTTGCACCGTCGCACTTTAGGGTCCTACCATCGTACCCGGGGCTACTAAAATCAACCATCCACCAACAACGGATTTTTCAGCTGCAAAATCTTCATTAAAGTTCGGAATAACACCTCAGTTGCTCAGCTACAACACACACTGGCATTCTTATTGCACCGCCAGGCACCCCAAATGGCTCCTGAGGGCGACACTCCTGTGGGCAAGTTAATGAATGACGCCAATCGTGTATATCAGAGGAAGCGTGACGCTGGTGCGATACATAGAAAATGGTCGTGTGTGTGTGTGTGTGGTCACGAGATTGTGCATAACTGGGTAATTATGTATTTGTTTTTGTTTATGTATGCTTATAGTGCTTGTGCACGTTTCTGAGCGGTAGTATGTATGTGCCAATGAGTGCGCATAATGCAGGCATGTGTGCTTTCGCATATGTGATAATAAAAGTAAATGTGGAGTGTATACACGTCTTGCTTGAGTGATTTCTATTACAAGACTGTGAAATCCTCTCACCCACAAGCAGAGATCCTCTACCTCGGGGATTTCAACGTTGACCATAGGGAATGGTTGAATTCCTCTCATACGGATGGTGGAGGGATCGAAGCCCTCACCTTCTCCATCCTCAATGAATTTGAGCAAATTATCTCCCACCCTACACATATACCTGACTGCTGTGACCACACTCTTAATATTCTGAATTTGTTTTTCACTTCTAGTCCATCTCGCTGTAAATACACAATCACGCTCCCAGTTGGTTCAACTGATCACACTCTCATAAATGCATCTATTCTAACGGCACCTCCCCCTCCAGCAGCTCCTAAGCGTAAATACTGGCACCTAAACCAAGCTAACTGGAATAAATTACATAACCTCTTTTCGGAATTTTCTTGAATAAATTACTGTCTCTTATGTGGTGATGCTTCTGTCTCCGCCAAACGCATAGCAGAGGTTATTCTGGCAGGAATGGAAGCATTTATCCCCTCTTCCTCCAAGACTACTACTTCATCCATGGTTCAACCGTTCCTAATCTGAGGCCATTCAGACAAGGGATCAGGCATATTGGGCTTGGAAAAACTCTCCTTCCTCTGGCTCCCATTCAACTTTTATCACTGCCCGTAATCGCTGCAAGCGCGTTATCCTTGAGGCGAAGCGTTCCTTTAAGCAACTCTCTTTGGTTCCCGTTTCTCCTCTAACTCCACCTTGGATGACTAGCATTCCTTCACCCCATGAAGCTCCTCTTACTAATCCTATGCCTCTTCCCGTAATCTCTTTTCGGACTGTCCGAAAAGCACTTCTTTCTCTGGACACAAGCAATGCTTATGGTCCTGATGGCATCCATCCCCTTGTACTGAAAGAGTTTGCCTCTAAACTTGCACCTGTGGTTGCTCATCTGTTCCGTTTCTGTTTAAAGAAACAAAACCCTTCCTTCTTGAAAACATGCTTTTGATAAATCCAATTCCCAAGATGGGTGACCGTTCTGACCCATCTAACTAGTGTCCTATTGCTTTGTCATCTACCATATCCAAAGTCTTTGAATCCCTCCTCAACTGCCATATCCTTAAGCAACTCGAAAATCACAGTCTTCTCTCTGATCTTCTGTATGGCTTCCGTAAAGCGAGATCCACTGGTGATATTCTCTCCTATCTTACTAATGTCGGGTCATCATCCCTGAAAGGTTTTGGAGAGCCATATATAGTTGCCCTTGATATATCTAAGGCTTTTGACAGGGTGTGGCAACGGGGTCTCTGCTCTAAGCTCTCCGCTTTTGGCTTCCCTCCCTCACTTTGATCTTTCACATCTAGCTTCCTCTCCGGCCGATCTATCTCTGTGGTTGTTGGTGGATTAGCCTTCCCTTTTTTTTCCATCAACAGCGGTGTCCTTCAAGGTTCTGTCTTGTCCCCTACACTTTTTCTTTTTTTCCAACGATTTCCTCTCCTCCAAAAATAATCCAAAGCATTCATACGCAGACGACTCAACACTGCATTCATCCACATCCTTCAATTCTTTTCCCTCTTCTCTCACTCGATCTGCATCTCTTCTTGACACAGATTCTTCAATAAAGTCAGACTTGGACAGGATATCTCAGTAGGGTACACAAAATCTTGTTAAGTTTAATAACTCCAAGACCCAATTTCTACCCATCTCGCTATCGAAAACTTCTCACAATTCTCGTCTCTCCTTTGACGGTTCTGTAATTCCACCTCTTGACTTAATGAACATACATGGTATTACTGTAACATCCACTCTTTCTTGGAAACCCCACATTACTGGAATAGCTAAGTCTGCGCTAGTTGTCCGTTTATTAAAGGGACTGATTCGTCCTTGTATGGAGTACTGCTCTCACATTTGGGGTGGTTCTAGTTCTGTTTCCTTTTTTGACAGAGTTGAGTCGAAAGCGATCAGCCCTATAAACTATCACAAGCTAACTTCCAAACTTGACCCCCTTGCCCAACGCCGCAATGTTGTTTCACTTTCCCTCTTCCATAAGTATCACTCTGGGTTTTGTTCCCGAGAGCTGGATGCTTGTGTGCTCCAACCACTACCTAGTACACACAATTCTCGGCAAGCTGCTGCGTCACATGATTACTCTGCGGACATTGGCAACTCGAGGGTGGGCCGTTTTTGATACCTACTTCTTTCCCTACACGTCGAAGCTTTGGAACACTACCTTCACGCATCTTTCTTAAAAAAATCGTAAATACTTTCCCGTCTTTTCTTATTCAGTTTCATAATTTTCTCTCCATTTCAATTAAGGCCCGGCCTTGATGTGTACTTTTGTCCGTGACTGTAGCCTTAATATATATATATATATATATATATATATACCATGTCTTTGCATCAGCCTAAACCATATACCCGTTTACCGACCAGCCCCGAGGGGGAGAACGAACACCTGGGTTGGATACGGGCCGTTTTCCATGCCCATGCGGATCCAACCCCGAGCTGGTCCGTGGCGATTCATGGTCAGTAACTCCATCTTCCTCAAGGTTCAAACCGCTGCACTTCAGGGTCTGTACTTACGTGTGCGCACGCGTGTGTGTGTGTGTGTGTGTGTGTGTGTGTGTGTGTGTGTGTGTGTGCGTGTGTGTGTGTGTGTACAAGTGTGAGTGCGGGGAGATAACGAGCAGTGATGGTGGCTGGGGCTTCGGTACATCTGCTACTGAGGGGGTCCCGCTTAACGGGGGTTTGGAGCCTCGGCCAGAACACCTGAACACATTTTGATAAATGTGGGATCAATATTACTACTCCCCGTTGCCGGACAGCCCCAAAAGCAGGGTGGGTTCGTCCTTCGCATCCACATGACATCTTCCCAGGCGCGCGTCATTCATGGGTTTTGTCCGACTTTTATCTGCCATTATCGCTACGTGAGGGACTTATCGAAGTCTCCGAGGCTGGTTGGCGAGGTCAGGAGGGAGGGATGGGGCGCTGGATGGGGTTGGGTGGGGTGAGGGGGTGGGTGTGGCGGGGGGGGGGTGAGTGAGGAGGAGTGGGGTGCGCGCGCAGTACTCCACTCACGAGAGACAACACAGTTCTTTCAAAACACACCCAACTGGACGCACTCTCACTCACTCACTCACCCGCAAGAATACCGCAGTCTTGTTCTGCACATAATCACTCCTCGAGGTCTTAAAACTATATGGTCCCGTTTCGCTGGCCAACGGTTATATCTCATATCATCTAGAGCGTTACGATCGTTCGGGGGCACAGAACTTTTCGTGTCGTTCTCACACACAACTCCACGTCTCTAAAGAGTGGAAGTCTGACTCCCCCCCCCTTTTTTTTTTCATTCCACGTGTATATTTTTCTTCCACAAATGTGGGTGTTTAAAAGACGGTGAATGGAGGAGCCTTGGGCCAGTGCAGCAGCAGCAGCGCTGGCTGTTGATGCCGAGGTGCAGGCAGAGCTGGTAGCATCTGCCAGGGAGGAGGGAGGAGGAGGAGGAGCAGCAGCAGCACTAGGGCCCCGTGCCCAAGGACCCCCACGGCAGGGGCGTGGAACTTACCTAGACGTGGTAGGTCTGTCGAACGGACTTTTGGAAAACATATCCACGACACGGAAGAGGGAGAAGCACGAACGGTGGCGAAGAAAGGTTGTGCGAACGTGGACGAGACGCGACACAGGCACACACACTACAGCTACACGTTGGCTAAACAGCTGACTGCTAGAGTGTCATCAGGTTAGCCATTACCCTTTGCCGCGCTTATCTCGCACACACCTGTGCTCTCCCCTCCTCACCCCCACCTCCGTCCGGATCACGGGAGAAAAATGTAACCCCTCCCTTCCGAAGTCAATTCGAACGGCCGAAATCCAAAGTTTCGGGCTCAATACGAGCCTAGTGGAAATATATACCGAGGTCGGCGCGAGGAGCTGGCAACGCCGCATCGCTCTATTTACAGCCTTTTCCTATGTATAGCAGGCGAGGACCAATGCCAGCTCTTAGGCACCAGCTTGGCACCCATTTTATGGACTCCCCGTATGTCATATTTCCCCTGGCGATCACTCGCCCTTAATACCCGCGTGCCCCATCCACCGGCCGGTGAATGTTGCTATGCATTTCGCATTTTTACACAAGGCCATGTGCGGTCAAACCGAGTCTCCAGTCATATTCTTCTTACGTTACAGACATATGGGTCAAACTGATATACTGTAGCGCTACACAGAACGGGGAAATAATTCCCACAAAATGTTACCTTTCTCGCAATTACTTCCCAATATATATATATATATATATATATATATATATATATATATATACCGAAATCACCTCTTTTAATTTCACTTCGTTAAGGTAACAGTTCCTGGCAAACAGCTAGGGAAGCGGACCCTGTCCTCCCGCGCCGTGACCTAGGAACAGCAGGGTACGAGCAAGAAGACCTCCCCCCCCCCCAACCCCTGCCACCGAGGGAGTACTGACCTGGCCGGCCGACACCGCCACGCTCTGGCTTCCGCCGACCATTTGCATCCGCTAACGCCACGATAAAAAAGAAATAAAGAAATCCCCAACTCCACCGTCAACAGTAAGGTCGAACTTGACGAATCACAGCGGATGGCAAGTGACGAAAATGAAAAATACACTTTACTCGATTGATTTCAGTTCTGTAACGCTTAAATATTCTTATTCCTTTCATTAGCTCATTGGAAATAATAATAATAATAATAATAATAATAATAATAATAATAAAAAGCTGGCCACTGTACATCAGTGAAAATCCAATATGGCGCGGAAGGGATACTCATTGGAGATGGTCAACCGTCCGCGATGATGAGCCAGATGTCTCGGGCAACAGAAGAGTGCGAACTGCTCACCCAACTCCCACCTCCACCACACACACACACTCCCCCCCCCCCCCCCCCCCCCCACCCCCCCCCCCAGCCCGAAACACCTGCGGCCTGACTGCTACTACTACCCCCACTCCACCCCAACCCAAACCCGACCCATTTCACCACAGCTGACTGCTAAGGGGGTGAAACGAGACTGCTGTGAGTAGGGAGACCCATGAGATGTGAGGGTGAGGGCTATGGGTGCCAGGGAGGGTTTTAGGCATGAGAGTAGGGCTGTGGGTGTGAGGGACGGCTTGGGAGTGTGAGGGAGAAGGATGAGGGTGTAAAGGAAAGGTCGAGGGAGTGAGGGGAGAGGATGAGGGGCGTGAAGGTAAACTGAAGGTCACGGAGGGGTTAAGGGAGAGGGGAGGACTGAGGGTATGAGGGGAGAACTGAGGGTGTGAGGGGAGGACTGAGGGTGTGAGGGGAGGACTGAGGGTGTGAGGGGGGGTCTGAGGATGTGAGGGGAGGGCTGAGGATGTGAGGGGAGGGCTGAGGGTGTGAGGGGAGGGCTGAGGGTGTGAGGGGAGGACTCGTTGTGAGACACCTACTTGTGATTCATGAAACAAAAAATGTAAAAAAAATCTGAAATACATATCCATGTTTGCCTGTGCTACCTCTAATTGCTAATATCATGGGATCCACGGATATGTACTGTCTAAAGCGACCAAAGTGGATCCTGAAAAAAAAAATCACATGCAATGTGTCAGTTTCCTAAAACAAAAAGTTTTCAAGTTTTAATCTATATGAAACAAGTTATTAAACTGCTCGACGAATCATAACAAACGAAAGACCATTACAGTTGTTATCTACAATCAGGAATGAGATGGACGTTATAGTATAGGTTTGTAAGCAAATAATCGCTTCTAATATGATATTATAGTATTCTGCTGTTTGTAACCGACGTTCTTCTATTGTCATCATATATATATATATATATATATATATATATATATATATATATATATATATATATATATATTCAAAAATTGAAATGTCATATGTAATTCTATATGCGGCATTACCTTAGTTTAGATAGCCCTTTCTCACCTGGTGTCGCTTCCTTCATTCGCAATGGTTAAATCCTCAATCTTATGCCTACATTGTTGGCCTACATGTGAGCCAGTCTCACGGCGAATCTCCCGGACAAATTCCGACTACCCCAGACATATTACTGCCCTATTTCGTTCACTGTGACCAGTTACCAAACACCGTTCTAGACAGCGAAATGACAGAAAGGTAATTATGGTACTTGTTCTCAAGATACTGAAAATACAAGGAAAGAAAAAAGCAGTCAAAAGCTCAGTATGCAGCTAAAATGAAAAAGTAACGGATACTGAATTACTTATTTTTTCCAACATGACCAACAAAAATATCTATCAAAGAGGCACAACTCCACCACTAATGATAAATAATGTGGAACAGAAAATGTGCTGGAAGGATAACACTTTTTTAAAGATTTTATCTACCTCGGCAAGTAAAAATAAAGTCGAACTTTCGGCAAGAAACGATATTTAATGGCATTTTGAACCGCAGCTGGAGCAACCGCTGGCCCCAACTCCCGTTACAGTGTAAGGTTTGACCGTTTCCAAGCAGAGTTGCCTTGGGCATCAAAGCACCGAAGACCAGATTCACGCTTGGACTGCCTAGATTAATGAACGCAAAAACTGGTAGGTGGGGGGGAAAAAAAATATGGGAGGACAAAACCTTTTTGCGAATATAGCAAATGCTATAGTCAATATAGTAAAAGTTATCCAATACCTGCAAAACAACGCAACACCCAAGCAAGAGAAAAGAATCATACGGCCAGCCAACAACACTGCTGAATCGAGCACCATTCTAAAAATCCGGCGACTGACTCGATAAACGGCTTCAGGAAACAGCGCCTTTTATAACAGAATATTGTTCGATACGAAAAGAGGATCATTTGAATGGAGATCTTCCAATCTTGCTTGCCAGAAAGCAAAGGAAAAGAGAGAATTCCGCTTCCAAGATCAAAATTAGCGTCTTCATTCGCTGTGCTTGAAGTAACTTCCACGTGAAAGGTGATTCCGATCAGCGAAATCATCTTGACAGATGAAAGAAACATTTCTGCACCTTAGCTGTCATGAAGAGTTTCCAGGTACTCATAAAAAAGGAACCCTGGTAAAGAAATCAGTTGGATCCATAGTCTTAATTAGGTCTCGACAATGAATAACAACGCAATCGTTATTTTTCAAACTAGTCGGCACCGCAACGCCATATGGTATTTCGCCGACTATAATATATTTCGCTTTGAAACCGAATTTATCGATTTCTCCAAGCGAAAGTAAAATGTTATAAATAAGATCAATAAATAACATCATTTAACTGAGCGAAAAGATCAACTGTAATTGCTCAAGTCCACCATGGTCGCGAGAATACATTCCCGTCGTCATATTGGACTATAAGCAGTCATAACCATTCAACCTTACCTAATCTTAACTGTGGGGTTCCATGGTCCTACGCCTCAAAGGCTTCACACTGGTAAATACTCTGGTCGGCAAAAATAAAGTTTGAACCACTAGTGCCGACAAATCGACGTAATAATCATTACGGAAAAAAAAAAATCCGTGTTTAGTGACAACTTTGTGAGGTACCGAGTGCCTTAAAGCAATTACTGAAGCCTGTTGTAGTCGATTTAAAAAATTAAATTTGTGAAGGATGGCAGACAATCTAATCCAAGCTCCAACCTAACGTATAGCTGCTTATATTGATTAATCTAATTGGTCTACTAGGTTAACTACATTCTGAACAATACACCAGACAGTAATGGGTGTGGATCTCCTCCACGTTGAATACGGTTGCTTTTGATTATTTTTTTTCCCAACGAAAAGTGAAAGATCCATGACCAAGTAAACACTAGTACGATTGTACAGAACCGACAAAATTTCTCGTTTACCGTAACTAAGGAGTTCACTATTCTTAACATTCAGCATCCTTCTAACGAATTGGTTGCATGTGGTTGATGGTCTACCAACTGCCAGGGGTCGTTAAGTTAGCTAGATAAGGCTTATATACATTGAAATGACCACATTTTCCTTGCTCATCATAGCCTTCCCGGTAACTTGTCAGGAAAACGGACGCCAGGTTTATAAATGACAGAATTTAACGAAATTAGCACCATTTTATTCCTTACAGTTTGTAAAATCGATGGTGTTGGAATTTCGGCGTAACACTACTATATCCATCAATCTAAGATTTCATGAAGTGGGCAGGGCTTTGAAGAAAAGGGAAATCGTGAAGTAAAAAAAAAATCAAAATCAATATATGACATCTTAATTAATCGTCATCCGTAACACTTTTTGCTCAAGCATTGCAGATAATAAATAAACAAAAGGAAAGCCTACGACGTTATTTTCTATGTTCTTAAACCTACATTATAAGAGTGACCATCCCGCAGACGGAAAATAAAGACACTAGGCGCTTGTTTGACTAGGCTATTGTTTGGCTTCAACGGAGCTGTAATTGGCTCGTATGTCGCACAAAGCGAATGGATCTGTAATAAAAACAAGAAAACTTTCCCGCAGAATGTTGAAATGCCTATTCTATCTTTTTTACATTAGACATTCCGGTAAAAGAGGTCTACTAGCGTCGTAACATTACAATCCGACTGATTCCAAGTTCTGCAAATATGTTGCACGAAGTAATGCGTGATCAGATCTGCCCCACAACAGAGGGTCAGATTTCTGTACCTCTATTGACATATAAGCTCGTTGTTTACCTCCAAAACCGGACGAGTCATGGCGGAAATAAGTAGGGTACGTTTTTATAACGATGAAATTTATTTAATAATATTACCCGCTAGACATTAGTTAAAATTGACGGGTTACCATTATTTCATGTCTTGGTATTTTACACTGCTTATCTATATGATAAAACAGTATTTCTCCTCTCACATATAAGCCTACCTATTTAATAGTGAAAAATCGGTTTTAAGTGAAAAGTGAAAATCCCACACTTTCCATTCACTTTTTTTGCAGTAGCAACAACGAATTGCGTATTATAAAAAACCAAGATATCAATTATATGAAATTGGCGTCTCTATTCTTGACTTATAGTGGCATCCCGCTAACATTATACATTATTGTGGGATAAAATACAATTTGCCGAAACCCAAGTTCCCTGGCGTTAAGTCATTTCTAAAAGGAATTCACCTATATACACTTATTACAAAAATGCTGTTTCTCTAGCATCCCCTACACTGGATACTTACCATAAAATCTACTCATGCACCAGTTTTCAACAGGAATGCAAGATAAAAGTGGAGTACTCACTGTGAGGTTTCTGTCGTTATTTGCGGTTGCCCTGTCACCTTCCTCCCAGTCACCAGGGAACAGTGTGGTAGCATTTTCATCTTGCCGTTACCTTTGAAATCCTATGCATGACAAGTTGATATTGCGTCAGTCTGCACGTATGCATTATGTCTTCAACCTGAGCATGAATATGCACTGTACGAAAGTCCTGGTCATGAGAAAATTGCAAAACACGGGATGGAAATTCCCGCCAACACCGACCAGGGGAAACTCTAACGACCAGTAGTCTTTACAAAATTCTGTAATTAGTCGCATTCACACATACTGATGAACCGTGCGGTAAAAAAAAAATACGTTTCTAATTTGGCTGTTAAAAGAATAAATAAATATATTTGGTTAACGGCATCTTATCTAAAAAAAAAAAGAAAAAAAAAAATGAATCTAGAAAGATGTTAGCCCGAAGAACCCACGAAATATCAGCTTAGACTTTACTGGAAAAGGAAACACCACAATTTACATTCTAAAGCAAGCACAAACTACTTTATATAAACTTAACGTTGAAAATTAAGTAGAGTCTTTATATTGTGATCTATTATCCATGATTTCATATTCTAATTCACACGAGTAAATATGTTTTATTACAATATGATAATATAGTCAATCGTACTATGAATAAAAGGAAATGAAACGATTAAAAGAATTTGGAACAAAAAAACAAAATGTTATATGTAGTTCGATTGACCAGTATTAAAAAAAAAAAATGGGAAAAGGTCTACCTAAAACTTTATGCAATCCTTCATGACAAAAATGACTTCTTGTGCATTTAGCTAGGTCGTATATTTCCGGTATGAGGGATTATGCAAATTGGTTTTGTTTCAGAACAGTAGTAACTGTTCCATGCCTCAACGATTTTCATTTACAGGACCATCTCAAGCTTTTCCAGCATCCCATACACTGTCTTCATAACAAGAAAAATGAAACATCTCGAGCTTTCGTCTGTTTTTCCGAGACCCTTTCAGGAGTATTACCACAACACACTGTACTTTACTGTGTTCATAGTGATCAGAAAATGTCCCTTTATGTGATGGCTTGGACTGGGAGATTTATGGGAGGTGTTGGAGGATATTTAGGCAATGTCGGTGAAGTTAAGAAGCGGGGAATCAAATTGAAGAAAGAAAATATAATCCCAGGGTAAAATATGCTCCTTAATGTAGTTTTAGTGCATACTTTTCAGTTATTGTGTTTTGAAGGTAACTGGATCATGTCTGAGTATGTGAAGGTACTTGGCTGTTAGCTGTGTTGTGTATGGAGGTTCTTGGTAGGCAATGTTACACCATTATTGTCTGGGTTCTTTGCGATTATTATTGCTGGGTGGGCGTCGGATGCTATTGTTACCATAGACTTGCAGTTTAACAGGGTCTGGTGGGGGTTAAGTTGGTCTTAGTGGTATACAATATGATTTATCCAATATTTTGTGAATTTACCGATTGATCTGTCCCGTACTTTGTTGTTATAACTGGTTTTCTCATTACGAAAATGTCTTTTTTTTTTTAGATATGTGTTCTCTGTCGTTATCTCATGTAATCTAATACCATTCTGATTTTCAAATGCAAGTCCAAGGTATTCATGTCCAATAATTTGTTAACTATGCACCAAGTCTTTTATCTTCTACGTTTAAATTTCATATCTGATTATTCTATGCTTCACTGATTTCTCTAGAGACAGACATTCCCTAATTCTTGGTAATAAATCATACACAACTTCCAGTCTCTTTGTGTTGCTCTCCTATTCAACGGAGGTTGTGGTTTCATGATGTCATGTTGTGTGTTAGTGTGCTTCAGTTTCTGACAATATTTTCTGTTGCATTAGCATCTTTGCAACTTCTGTACTTCCTAATCTCTGAAAGTCAAGTTTTCTAACTTTTAGAACTTTGCTCTCTAACAACGATTCCTTAAAAGATTGTGAGAGAGACCAGTGTACTTCTACTGTAATGACCTTTACTCATCCCATTAATGTCTTTTAACTCCTTCGCTTGTATAAATTGGACGATATTAACTGAAAACTCGGGCTTACCGCTTCCAAGTATTTTCAGAGTTACTTGTCAAATTTTGTTTGTTCCTTTGAGGATGATACAGCGCGAGTGTTTGTAGTTCTTCCTTTCCTGTATTTTCTCAGTTTCTTGCTCATCAGTCTGGGATCGTTGCTCTTCGATTTCTTGAAAGATCTGCTTCAGCTTCCGATTCATCCTTTTGCTAGTTTTGGTTGTCTCTTTCATATCCTGGGTTCATGCATTTCTAACACTTCAGCTGATGTTCCCTGTGTTTTTGTTACAGATCTGTTCCTGAAAATGCTTTTTATTGGATCTTCCTCTCCATTGCTTTTGTCAAGATCTGGTATGCTCGAAGCCTTTAAGAGATTACCAGATCAAGTTTTCAGGAAGCCACAGTTGGGAAACTGTTGAGTTCATTTGCACAACGTCCAAGGTCGCAGATGTTCATTATGTGAACGTGATACTGATGGGCGTCTTGTAGTGTTTTGATTTGCTGGAGGTTGAACGCTCTATTGCCTCTTAATAACCTTTCTAGCAACCGCTGCATCCGAGGCCTGACTGATTTTGTGCAATCTGTAAAGCACTAAATCTAAATGGATTATTCAGAGCACTGCAGCAAGAAATATAGCAAACAATGATATGTACAATGAATTATATACTTTGGATTCCTTTAAAAGATAACAACTTAAAAGTATTTATGCAAATCATGTATTTTATCTTGAAAAAAAAAGTTACATTAACATTAATAAAAACTCTCCAATATTCTCCTTCACTCCAGTCATAATTCATATTTGATTTTGAGGCACCTATATTTTTGGCATATTTAATGTATATTCCACGATGATATTGCAATGGCAGGTTTTACATATCGAGGCAGGTCTACTTTTCATTAAGTTGATAACCACAGGTAAACATAGTATGACTAACCCTCTGTCTACAAAGTAGTCTTAAAATGGCGATTCTCGTTGAAGAAAGAATGTCATACTTCAACACCTTTTTTCATTCTTATAATTTTGGAATTCCAAGTCCTCTCTAGCTTGCCATGTACATCCTTGCCACCATCAAGTCCTGGCAACTAGCAAGGATCCCTTCCTAATTCAACCGAAAAGATCTGCAGAGTGAAGCTCATATAATTCCATGGCAAGTACATTGGGCACACAAAGAATCGGAAGGGAAAAAATGAGTCGTGATGTGAAGGCTCACATGTTTGCCTATGCACTTGATCTCTTTGATCTCATTCATACAGATATATTTTACAGTATGATGAGTGATGACCACATTTCCCTTTTACAACAATGGGAAGACCCTCAGAACTTGAGCTCCAGGGGAGCAGTTAAGTAAAAATGACAGAGCAGGAGTTTCTCCTAACCACTTCATATGCTCTGGTACACCCCATTACTCCTTAAACACCACATTGCTCCAATATGCTCTATCCCATGCACACCTCACATCTTCCTTCATGTTCATGCTCCAGTTACTCAAAGCATATTTTTACTCTAGCCTTCCATTAACAATTAAGTCATCCACTTCTATTTGTCCTCCCCATTTGATATATATACTTTCTTAATCAGCCTATCATCACTCATCCTCTCCATATGTCCAAATAATTTCAGCATACTCTCTTCACCTCTCTCACACATATTCTTCTTACTCAGTCAGCATCACAATCTGTCCTCAAGTATTTAATTTCCAACACCTCCACGTTCTTCCATACCCTTTTATTTGTGGCCTGTGCCTCGTACCTATACAACAATGTTGATACTACTATACCATCAAATATATACTATACCATCAAATATTCAACTCTTTGCCCTCTCTTTCCACACACTCCTCAATGTATTTCATTTTTAATAAGTTGGTTAGAGTGCCCTCTCTTTCCACACACTCCTCAATGTATTTCATTTTTAATAAGTTGGTTAGAGAAGAGGAAGAAGAGGTGGTACATTGGAAGGTACTCATTTGGTAAAGTCTGAGGCAACCAGACTAAACAAACTCAATGCATGAAGGACCTTAGCCCTTTCACTTCACCCCCCTATCTGGCTAACTTCAATGCACACTTCCTAGCAAATTCATTTTCTCCAAGTTCTCTCCATTAAAACTCCAACCAACCTGTCTCTCTCCCCAGCTTAATTGTTTAACCATATTTTTATTTTCATTTACTCTCAACTTTCTCCTTCCACACACTACAAAACTCACACACCAGTGTCTGCAGATTCGCACTTGAATCTGCCACCAGAGCCCCCCAACACACTGCAAATTCTCCTCTCTCTCCAAGACCCTTACACTTATTTCCCTCACCGACTTACCCATAAACAGATCAGAGAGTCATGGTGCACATTCACCTACACCTACAGCCACTCTCCTTCCTATCTTCCCCATCTTATTCTCTTGACAGAAACTCCTGCTGCTTCACGTACCTTTATTGGCATACCATGTATTTGTAACACCTTCCATAAAGCATATCAATCAACCCTGTCAAACATTTACTCCTGATCCATAAATGCCACATACATATCCTTTCCTTTCTCTAAGTGTTTGGGGCATGGAGGTATGCGAAGTGAGAGTATCATGGAAAGTGCTTTGATAAAAAGGGAAGTGGTAAGAGCACTGCATAAGATCATATGTGGCAAAGCAGCTGAAGCAAATGGGATTGCAGTTGAAATTATAAAAAAAAGTTGTTGATACTGTTGTTGATTAGACTGTTATGATTTTCTAAGAATGTATGGCTCAAGATTAAGAGCTTGGGGGGGTTTGATAGAGTATACCTAGTAAGTTGTACAGAACAGTGGTGATTAAGAGTGTGGTAGTTGTACAGAATATTGGCAATTAAGAGGGTGGTAGTTGTACAAAATAGTGGTGATTAAGAGGGTGGTAGTTGTACAGAATAGTGGAGATAAAGAGGGTGGTGGCATGCATATAGCATCGGACTGGGAAGGAGCATGTGTGTGCATAATAATTATAAAACCCAAGATCCCCTTCAGCTTCAAGGATATGCCACATTAGTAAGAGAGAAATGATGGACTCTTTTGAATGATTTGTTGCCTGAAGTTGGTGAAGACACAAGAGTCAGTGAGAAGTATGATAATAAGTGTAGTCTGGTTGAGAGAGTCAACCAGAGTATACTGAAGTGGTTCAAATATATAGAAAGGATAAGCAAAGAGTAACTGACAAAAAGGATCTGTGTTAAAAGTTGAGGGAAAATGGGGGAGAGAAAGACCAAGTCAAAGACGTAATGACAGAGCGAAGGAAGCTTAAATATCTGGCTTGAACATTCAGGAGGGCAAGAGGTATACACTGGGCATAATGAACTGGAATTTGGAGAATGGAGGGGCAAAGTACCAGACATTTTTTTTTTTTTTTTGAGACTGCACAGGCAACTGAGGCCCTAATAAAGGCCATCTCATTTTGAGCAGTCAGGGCCTGAACATGCACGGAATAGAGTGAAATGAAACGATGTGAAATACCAGGAACAACATGGTGTCAATGGACTGAACCAGGGCATATGATATGTCTGGGGTAAACCATGGAAAGGTCTGGTGGCTGATTCGAGTGAGAAACTGCAAAAGTTGGTGACTGAGTTTGGAAAAGAGTGTGAAAGGAGAAAATTGAGAGTAAATGTGAATAAGAGCAAGGTTATTAGGTTCAGCAGGGTTGAGGGACGAGTTAATTGGGGAGTGA
>JAYMFT010024313.1:0-16291 GCA_038088735.1 Panulirus argus
TATATATATATACATATCAACATATACATATATACATACATACACATACACATATACACATGTACATATTTAGACTTTCTCGCCCCCATCCACTCCTGATGCCACCACACCCCACGGGAAAATAGCACCGCCACCCTTTCTAAGTGTGCTTACGATTTCGTGAATATAGATTACGTATAGAATACGACACCGTACGAAAAAGTGTGGAAAAAGAAGAAATCAGTTAAGTATTATACCACCGAATATATATATATATATTTATTTTAGCTAATTTTTACGTAGGCCAACTCATTATGAAAATATAAGACATTTAAGGATACTACTTTATTATCAATTCCTTTATTTTGATTTATTTGTATAATATACATAATAAATCGAATTAAATGTTCATATATCACAAAAGAGTTCACCAGAATCTCCTCCTTAAGTCTGAGAGAATCGCAAATGCATCTCAATCGAAGAAATCTCAGGCCCAAACAGCATGCCAGTAGCAACTCATAAGACGAGTTGTTGTGCCGCGGTCTTCTCTTATTGGCTGAGCCGGTCCCATACTCTGATTCAGCCAATCACCTTTCGTGTAACAATGATAGAAATACAAACGTTTTGTTTGATTACAATATAATTCTTAATATACAGGCTTATTTTGTTAATAACGGTAATAGACCAACTTACATCTAAAATTCCAACATAAATCATTTTGAATTAATCAAGAAATATGAATTTTGAGAGATTAAGTTAGGTTAGATTAGGGATTCTAGGGATTTTTAGGAATTTTAGGGATTTTAGGGGATTTTAGGGATTCTAGGGATTTTTAGGGATTTTAGGGGTTCTAGGGATTTGTAGGGATTTTAGGGTTTTTTAGGGAATTTTAGGGATTTTAGGGATTTCAGGGATTTTAAGGGATTTTAGGGATTTGTATAGATTTTTGAGATTAAAGGTATTTTTAGGGATTTTAGGGATTTATAGGAATTTTTGGGATCTCTAGGGATTTTTGGGTTTTTAAGGGGTTTTAGGGATCTTAGGGATTAGGTTAGGTTAGGTTAGGTTAGGGATTTTAGGGATTATTAAGATTTTAGGGATTTTAAGGGATTTTAGGGATTAGGTTGTTAGGTTAGGTTAGGGATTTTAGGGATTTTAGGGATTTTTGGGGATTTTTGGTGATTTTTGGGATTTTTTTGGGATTTTGGGATTTAACGGATTCCCTGGCGTTCTTTCTTTTAGCAAAAAGAAATTTTTTCTTTATCTTTTTTAATTTTAGGGATTTCTTTAGGGATTAGGTTAGGTTAGGTTAGTTTAGGTTAGGGTAGGTTAGGTTAGGTTAGGGATTTTAGGGATTTTAGGGATTTATAGGGATTTTAGGGATTAGGGGGTTTCTGTTTTTGCTCAAAACTCGTCTTTTTCTCTTATTTTTTTCCTTTTTTTGGGGGCTAGTTTTAGGGATTAGGGTAGGTTAGGTTCGGTTAGGTTAGGTTTTATATATAAACGATGTTATGAATAAAAGAAATCCTGTATAACATGTAGATATATCTTTAAAATTTTATAATCTATAATATGAAATTACTGAGTTTATAAAATGCATAGGTTAGGTTAGGTTAGGTAGCCGTCCTCGAGACACAGGAAACCGTCCTCTATGTGGATATGTGTGATGACTATATGGCAACACTATAACGGTCATTTCTAGATCTTTCGATAGGTTAGGTTAGGTTAGGTTTTATTTATAATAGATGTTATCAATAAAATAAAACCTGTATAACATATAGATATATTTTTTTGTTTTATAATCTGTAATATGAAATAATTGAGTGTATGAAATGCTTAGATTAGGTTAGGTTAGGTTTTATATATAAAAGATGTTATGAAAAAAAGAAATCCTGTATAACATGTAATTATATTTCTTTAAGTTTCATAATGTGTATTATAAAATTATTAAGTTTATAAAATGCCTGCCTCCCTTACCGGGCTAACTCGTTGGACCAGACTGGACCGTTGAACCGGAATTGACCGATGGACTTGGATGGACCAGTGGACCAGACCAGACAAAACTGATGGATGAGTGGACCGGTAGATCAGACTGGGCATATGGGCCAACCTGGACCGTTGGACCGGACTGGGTCGGTGGACAGGACCAGAGTGGACCGAAGTGGTTAGGTTTAGGTTAGGTCTATTTCGGTCCATCAGTCCATCCGTCCATTTTGGTCCATCGGTCCAGTCCGGTCCACCAGTCCATTTCCGTCCAGTGGTCCATCTCGCTCAATTTGTACAGTTCGGTCCATCGGTCCAGTCAGGTCCGCCGGTGAATTTCCGTCTAACGGTCCACTTTGGGTCATCGGTCTAGAGTGGTCCAATCCACCTGTAAAGTCCGGTCCATCGTTCCGTTTCGGCCCAAGTTCCACTTCTGTCCATCGGTCCAGGCTGGTCCGCTACACCATTCCACTTTCCTCCACCGGTCCACTCCTCAAGTCCAGTCAAGCTCAGTCCACCACTTCGGTCCTAACCTAACCAAACCTAATTGGCCAAGGGTCTTCCGCCTTCCTAGTCTGACCAATCACCCATTGCCTGGTCCGTGCCACCAAAATGCCTCACACACTTTCACTTTCTCAAGTACGAAAAGTAAGGCTTTTCTCATTCGCGCATGGTCACGAAAAATCCCTTTAAGTTTACTTTTAAATTCTAGGTCTAGTGTAACCTTACATGTAATCTTAATATGAATTGTATTTACGCTCATCTCCCTTTCCTTGCCGGAGTGCGTCACGCACTCTGTCAGCACAAGCCATAACTTCTCGGGCAGTCAGACGGGTTCACTCGTCTCCCGCTAATTGTCTCATCTTCACCCGCCGCTCCAAATGTCGGTGTCACGCACGCAGCAATTCAGTGGAGCATGTATCTCATCTAAAATTACCACCATTATTCAAACAAGTGGGTTTACAGATCCAATGAATCATGATTTTATGAGCCATTCGCGGATCATGCCTTATTGAGTAAGTTGGCCTGTAGACTTACACAATGCATGGCTTATTCAAGTACGTCGACCTGTAGACTTAGTCCATGCATGGCTTGATCTTTGACTGTGACTACTACTGACAGGGACGATCAGGTAGCTACAGAAGCAATGATACAAAAGTTTTGTTTTCTCTCTTTAGTGGTTGGAAGAGAAGAAGCATGCAACCCTCCGATTCATTTGCCGTCCAAAGAACGGTTCCTGCGCTGCCCCGGCTAGTATCATCTGAGACTAACAACAGTCGCCATTGATGAGCATGCTCAATTGCAACTCATCCACGACTGTTGCATCTCCCATTCCTTGTGGTGGTCGCTGGAGAGCTGCTTTCGCTCTGGGAGCGCCGAAGGATCATCTTTGAATTCCAACAACAGGTTAGGTTTGGCTAGGCCTGTGCCTGGACGTTCGATCGCATGGATAGCGGAACGATTCTCGACAAGACGGGTAGCTGCATTGAAGGCTGTGGGGAGGACGAGCGCGCCAAGCCAAGCCAAAGCAGAGAACAGAGGCAAGTCTAGGCGGGGTCTCTCCTGGGCCACAGCATGTGCTCTCACGTTTCTGGGGAACAGATGACAGACGCGGAAGGGGAGGGTTGCAGGCGAGGGTTCGCTGTGCCGGGAGAAGGCGCGTTCAAGTTCGGTCCACCCTTTCGGTACAAACGTAATCTAATCTAACCTGACCTAACTGGCCAAAGGTCGTCCGCTTTCAGAATCTGACCAATTACCGACTGCCTGCTTCCCGCCAACAGGCTGCCTCACACACTTTCACTTTCTCAAATACGAAAAGTAAGGCTTTTCTCATCCGCGGATGGTCACAAAAAAAAATCCCCTCAACTTGGAGCAATTTCAATTATGTATTCTAGGTGTCGTGTAGCCCTTTATGTAATCTTAACAGGATTTGTATTATGCTCGTCTCCCTTTCCTTTTCAACTTTCGTCATGCCCTCTGTCGGCACAAGCCATAACTTCTCGGGAAGTCAACAGGTTCACTTGTCTCGAGCAAATTGTCTCGTCTTCAACAGCGACTTTCTTTCACCATTCCTATGTGGCGCAGTAAAAATCAAGCAATGGTGCAAAAGGATTTTACACAGTGTTCAGCGTCGTCTTTCGTACGTTAGTTGTTTGTAAATGTTGTGTATGGTACATAACAAATTGCTTCTTCCACATTTTCAAAATGAGAGCCTCTCCCGTTTTCGCGCCTCCACAACACACTATCTACAGTAACAATGACAAAAGTTTTGTTTCACCTCTTCAGCGGCTGGAAGAGAAGAAGCATACAACCCTCCGATGCATTTGCCGTCCAAAGAACGGTTCCTGCTCCCTCCCGGGCTGGTATACACCATGGGGCAATACTACTACCTCAAGTCAGCGGTCATGTATCAGCTCTAGAATCACCAGCCATGCATGTAAGTGGGTTTAGATACAATGAATCGAAGCTGATATCCTAACCAAACCAACTTAACAGGAAGTCCCCTCAGCGGCCACAGTGACTTTCCTTTAACACAGGCTTTTGCCACCCGCAACCCCCCCCCCCTTTGCCCTAAAAACCGCAGTCACCTCGTATTAAGACACTACTTTGCCCAATTATGTGATAACTCTTCGCCTTCACACATGACCTTTCACAACCAGCCACATTTATATTGCCATAATTCATAGCCTTGCCCTCCAACAACTACAATCAGCTTCCATTTACACAGGACTTTTTCCACTAGCGACAGTCACCTTGCCTTGACACAGGATTTTGTCTTAGCAGTGCCTTTTGGCTCACCAACCACAATCAGCTTGCCTTGACAAAGTACCTTGCCCTACACCAGCCTAATTAACCTCGAACTGACAGAATTTTGACCCACCAGCCTCAATCACCTCGCCTTGACACAGTTCCGTGTCCTACCATCCACAATCAACCCGCCTTGACACAAGATTTTGCCCCACCAGCTATAATCACCTGGCCTTGACAGTGACCTACCCCACTGGCTACACTTACCTGGCCTTAACACAGGACCTTACCCCACCAACCATGACACAGGAGGCTCCCAACCTGCCATAATCACCTCACCTTGACACAGGAACTTGTCCCACCAGCCATATTCACTTCGCATTGACACAGGACCCTTCCCCACCAACCATAATCACCTCTTCTTGACACAGGACCCTACCCCACCAGCCATGATCCACTTTCCTTGATACAGGACCTTGCTCCACCAGCCATAATCACATCGCCTTAACACGTGACCTTCCACGTCCAACCTTGATAACCTCTCCTTGACACAGGACCTTGCCCTAAAATCCATAATCACCTCGCCTTGACAAAGGACCTTCACCCACTAGCCATACTCACCTCGCCTTGACACAGGACCTTGCCCCGCTAGCCATAGTCACCTCGCCTTGACACATTACTTTGCCCCACTCGCCATAATCACCTTGCCTTGACAAAAGACATTGCTCCACCAGCCATAATCACCTCGCCTTGCCACAGGACCTTTCCCCACCAGCCATGATCATCTCGCCTGACAAAAGACATTGCCCCACCAGCCATAATCACCTCGCCTTGACAAAAGACATTGCCTCACCAGCCATAATCATCTCGCCTTGACACAGAACTTTGCCCCACCAGCCATGATCACCTTGCCTTGACAAAGGACGTTGCCCCACCAGCCATAATCACCTCGCCTTGACATAGGACCTTTACCTACCAACCATAATCACCTCTCCTTGACACAGGACCTTTCCCCACCAATTATAATCACCTCGCCTTGACACAGGACCTTGCCCCATCAGCCAAAATCATCTCGTCTTGACACAGGACATTGCCCCGCCTGCCATGATCCCCTCGCCTTGACACAAAACCTTGGCCTGCCAGCCATGATCCCCTCGCCTTGACAAAGGACCTTCCCCACTAGCCATAACACTTTACCTTGACACTGGAACTTGCCCCACTAGCCATACTCTCCTCGCCTTGACATAAGACCTTGTCCCACCAGATATAATCACCTCGCCTTGACACATGACCTTGCCCCACAAGCCATAGTCACCTCGCCTTGACACAGGACCTTCCTCCACCAGGTAAATCACCTCGCCTTGACACAGGACCTTCCTCCACCAGGTATAATCACCTCGCCTTGACACAGGACCTTCCTCCACCAGGTATAATCACCTCGCCTTGACACAGGACCTTTCCCCACCTACCATAATTACATCGCCTTGACACAAAATCTTGCCCCACCAGCCATAATCACCTTAATTTGACACAAAACCTTACCCCACCAGCAGTAAAACGTTGCCTTGACACAAGACCTTGCCCCACTAGCCACACTCACCTCGCCTTGACACAGGACCTTGCCCCACCAGCCAAAATCGCCACGCCTTGACACAGCACCTTGCCCCGCCACCCATGATCCTCTCGCCTTGACACAGAACCTTGATCCACCAACCATTATCACCTCGCCTTGACACAGGACCTTGCCCCACCAGCCATAATCACTTCGCCTTGACACAGGACCTTACCCTACTTGTCATAATTACCTCTCCTTGACACAGGACCTTGCCCCGCCAGCCATGATCCTCTCGCCTTGACATAGGACCTTGCCCCATTAGCCATACTCACCTCGCCTTGACACAGGACCTTTCTCCACCTGCCATAATCACATCGCCTTGACATAGGACCTTGCTCCACCAGCCGTAATCACCTTAATTTGACACAGGACCTTAGCCTACCAACAATAAAACCTTGCCTTAACACAGGACCTTGCCCCACTAGCCATACTCACCTCACTTTGACACAGGACTTTGCCCTACCAGCCAAAATTACCTCTCCTTGACACAGGACCTTGCCCCGCCAGCCATGATCCCCTCTCCTTGACACAGGAACTTGCTCCACCAGCCATAATCACCTCTCCCTGAAACAGGACTTTTCCCCACCAGCCATAATCACCTTGCCTTGATACAGGACCTTAACCCACAGGCGGTCATCACCTCGCCTTGACACATGACCTTTCATCTCCAGCCATAATCAACTCTCCTTGGCACAAGGCCTTGCTATACCATCCATAATCACCTCGCCTTGACACAGGACCTTCTCCCACCAACGATAATCACCTTGTCTTGACATAGGACCTTGACTTACCGGCCATACTCACCTCTCCTTGAAACATTCCCTTCCACCTCCAGCCATTATCACCTCTCCTTGACGCACGACCTTGCCCCACCAGCCATAATCGCCTCGCGTTGACACAGAACCTTGAGTCACCAGCCATAATCACCTTGCCTTGATATAGGGCCCTGCCGCACCAGCCATAATCGCCTCAATTTGGTACAGGACCTTAACCCACCAGCAATAACACCTTGCTTCACTAACCATACTCACCTCACCTTGACACAGGACCTTGCCCCACCAGCCATAATCACCTCGCCGTAACACACGACCTTGCCCTGCCAGCCATGATCCGCTCTCCTTGACACAGGACCTTGCTCCACCAGCCATGATCCCCTCGCCTTGACAAAGGACCTTGCCCCACCAACCATAATCACCTCAACCTAACACAGGACCTTTTTCTACCAGCCATAATCATCTCGACACAGGACACTTTTCCACCAACCATAATCATCTCGCCTTGACGCAGGTTCTTGTCTCACCAGCTATAATCATCTCGTCTTGACACGGGACCTTGCCCCACTAGTCATAATCACCTCGCCTTGACACAGGACCTTGCCCCACCAGCCATAATCATCTCGTCTTCACACAGGACCTTGCCACACCAGCCATAATCACATCGCCTTGACACAAGATTTTCTCCCAACAACCAGTTTGATACAGGTTGATTTGGTTGTTTGGGCTTTCGGCCCTTCAACTGCCAGGGTCATTAAGGCCGTCAACGTCAAGCTGCATCCACCAACCGAAAAATCTTTAACACCTTCTTCGGGTGTTAAAGATGATTCTAAGAACACACACACTCCCACTATGCATGCGGCCCATGATATGGGACCTTGCCCCACCATTTCATTATCATAGCTGACATCTGGACCTCCGCCTAAGATTATGTATTACAATTTTAACGAATTACGAGTTCAAATATCAGCTGTTTCTTCTCTTGAATACGTGCTAAGAAATCAGATTTGATGACAGCCTTCTTTAAAAACTGTTTCATTGGTTCACAAGGAGAATCTTCTCATAATTACTCATAAATAATTGCCAAAGTAGATCCCTAGATGGGAAACTATCATACTTTTTTCTTTTGCTCTTCTTCGGACCTAATGCAGTATAATGGTACATTCATCAGCTAATATATTCGACAGCAAACAAAAAAGGAAACTTTTTTGCAGCGATGTAAGTGATGATGATGTTGGTGGTGGTAACCTTGGTCCGTTGGAGCTAGGGAGTCAGTGAGATGGTTCAGTGGGTGGGCGGTGGCTCGCTCATCAGTTGCACCACAACTTGTGTTGGATGATGATGTCTTCACGCTCCCTCTCCTTCGCCCTGCGACGCGTTACTACTCCGCTGTGGTCTGCTTCGAGATCATCAGACGTTCACAGACAAGGATGCAGACGGAAGTCGAGTTCAAAGAACTCCTGGGTAATGAGGTCTCCGTTAAGTGATGTTGAGATTCCCAATACTTCCCTTAGCAAATACATATTTGAAGCACAAGAGCCATTTGCTGATAAAACTGCAGTGGTAAGTTGAAAAGCACATTGATTTCTGTCCTTAATGCTTGAAGTGGATGCTTACCGTACAGAGCCCAAACCTAACCTTGCTTGAGAAAGTTGACGATACTCACAACTTGAACAATTTTGACATGAAAATATGTATGCTTAACTTACTTAAGTAACTAATAATGAAAGCGACAACATTTGTCGTTTAATTCTGGGTATGTAAGTCATGAATAAACAAACTTACAGGTCAAATTGATTACATTTCTACGCTGTAATTTACATATTTTGGAAGGGAAGTAATACTAGTTTTGTATATGTATGTAAAAATGTAATTGTAATTTACGATTTTTTGATTAGCGATTGTGTATGTGATTTGTATTATGGTTCAGTGAAGATTAGTGTGATGTAACCTTCTGTAGGGACATTTGTGGTACCTGGAAAGTTGTGGTACCTTGAAAGCTATGGTACCTGGAAAGTTGTGGTACCTTAAAAGTTGTGGTACCTGGAAAGTTGTGGTACCTTGAAAGCTGTGGTACCTGGAAAGTTGTGGTACATTGAAAGTTGTGGTCCTTTGAAAGTTGTCAAGAAATGGATGTCTTATGAACTGACTGAAGGTTTATTCAGGAGTCTACTAGATTCGTGATGGACAATATATGACTTTCTGAGACATTATTATGTTAGTTACATTATTGCTAAGTACGATGTCTGCTGTACCTGATGTTACTGTGGTCGCTCGTTGTTGCAACTTCTTAACAAAGTGTTGATGTAGTCGCTCGTTGTTGCTGCCCTTAACAAGGTGTTGCTGTGGTCGCTCCTTGTTGCTGCTTCATAATACAGTGTTGCTGTGGTTGCTCGTTGTTACTTCCCTTAACAAGGTGTTGCTGTGGTCACTCCTTGTTGCTACTTCTTGAAAAAGGTATTGCTATGATCGCTCGTTGTTGCTGCTTAACAAAGTGTTGCTGTGGTTGTTCGTTGTTGCTGCCCTTAACAAGGTGTTGCTGTGGTTGCTCATTGTTGCTGCCCTTAACAATGTGTTTCAAGGGTCGCTCGTTGTTGCTGCTTCTTAACAAAGTGTTGCTGTGGTTGCTCGTTGTTGCTGCCCTTAACAAAGTGTTGCTGTGGTCTCTTGTTGTTGCTGCCTTAAGATGGTGTTGCTGTGGTCGCTCGTTGTTGCTGCCCTTAAGGTGTTGCTGTGGTTGCTCGTTGTTGCTGCCTTACCAAGGTGTTGCTTTTGTCGCTCGTTGTTGCTGCCTTAACAAGGTATTGCAGTGGTAGTTCGCTGTTGCTGCCCTTAACAAGGTGTTGTTGTATTCGCTCCTTATTGGTGCTTCATAAAAATGTTGCTGTCGTTGCTCGTTGTTGCTGCTCTTAACAAGGTGTTGCTGTGATCGCTCGTTGTTGCTGCTCTTAATAAGGTGTTGCTGTGGTCGCTCGTTGTTGCTGCTTCTTAAAAAGGTATTGCTTTGTTCGCTCGTTGTTGCTGCCTTAACAAAGTGTTGCTGTGGTCGCTCGTTGTTGTTGCTTCTTAACAAAGTGTTGCTCTGGTCGCCCGTTGTTGCTGCTTCTTAACAAAGTGTTGCTTTCGTTGCTTGTTGTTGCTGCCCTTAACAAAGTGGTGCTGTGGATGCTCGTCGTTACTGCTTCATAACAAAGTGTTGCTGTGGTCGCTCGTTGTTGCTGCTTTTTAAAGTATTGCTGTGGTTCCTCGTTGTTGCTACCCTTAACAAGGTGTTGTTGCGGTCCCTCGTTGTTTCTGCTCTTAACAAGGTGTTGCTCTGGTCGCTCGTTGTTGCTGTCCTTAATAAGGTTTTGCTGTGGTCGCTCGTTGTTGCTGCCTTTAATAAGGTGTTGCTCTGGTCGCTCGTTGTTGCTACCTTTAATAAGGTGTTGCTATGGTCGCTCGTTGTTGCTGCCCTTAACAAGGTGTTGCTGTGGTCGCTTGTTGTTGCTGCCCTTAACAAGGTTTTGCTGTGGTCGCTCGTTGTTGCTGCCCTTAATGAGGTGTTGCTCTGGTCGCTCGTTGTTGCTGCCCTAAACAAGGTGTTGCTCTGGTCGCTCGTTGTTGCTGCCCTTAATAAGGTGTTGCTGTGGTCGCTTGTTGTTGCTGCCCTTAACAAGGTATTGCTGTGGTCGCTCGTTGTTGCTGCTTCTTAACAAAGTGTTGGTTTAGTCGCTCGTTGTTGCAGTTTCTTAACAAAGTGTTGCTTTGGTTGCTCTTTGTTGCTGCACTTAACAAAGTGGTGCTGTGGACGCTCGTTGTTGCTGCTTCACGGCAAAGTGTTGCTGTTGTCGCTCGTTGTTGCTGTTTCTTAAAGTGTTGCTGTGGTTGCTCGTTGTTGCTACCCTTAACAAGTTGTTGCTGTGGTCGCTCGTTCTTGCTGCCCTTAACAAGGTTTTGCTGTGGTCGCTCGTTCTTGCTGCCCTTAACAAGGTGTTGCTGTGGTCGCTCGTTCTTGCTGCTTCATAACAAAGTGTTGCTGTGGTTGCTCGTTGTTATTGTCAGTAACAAGGTGTTGCTGTGGTCGCTCGTTCTTGCTGCTTCATAACAAAGTGTTGCTGTGGTCGCTCGTTTTTGCTGCTTCTTAACAAAGTGTTGCTGTGGTCGCTCGTTGTGTGGTACTACTTAACGTGTTGCTGTGGTTGCTCGTTGTTGCTGCCCTTAACAAGGTGTTGCTGTGATCGCTCGTTGTTGCTGCTCTTAATAAGGTGTTGCTGTGGTCGCTCGTTTTTGCTGCTTCTTAACAAAGTGCTGCTTTGGTCGCTCTTTGCTGATGTCATTAACAAGGTGTTGCTGTGGTCGCTCGTTGTTGCTGCCCTTAACAAGGTGTTGCTGTGGTCTCTCGTTGTTGCTGCCTTTAACAAGGTGTGGCTGTGGTCGTTCGTTGATGCTGCCTTTAACAAGGTGTTGCTGTGGTCGCTCGTTGCTGCTGACTTAACAAGGTGTTACTGTGGTCGCTCGTTGTTGCTGTCATTAACATGGTGTTGCTGTGGTCGCTCGTTGCTGCTGACTTAACAAGGTGTTGCTGTGGTCGCTCGTTGTTGCTGTCATTAACAAGGTGTTGCTGTGGTCGCTCGTTGTTGCTGCCTTAACAAGGTGTTGCTGTGGTTGCTCGTTGTTGCTGCTTCTTAACAAGGTGTTGCTGTGGTTGCTCGTTGTTGCTGTGGTCGCTCGTTGTTGCTGCCCTTAACAAGGTGTTGCTGTGGTCGCTCGTTCTTGCTGCTTCTTAACAAAGTGTTGCTGTGGATGCTCGTTGTTGTTACTTTTTAACAAGCTGTTGTTGAAGTGGTGATGCTGTAGAGAGCAGTGTATGGTTGTAGTGGTGACGCTGTAGGGTGGAATGTGTGGTAGGTGGAGATGCATATATTGTATGGTTGAAGTGTCGACGCTGTAGAGTGCAGTGTATGATAGGTGAAGATACACGTTCTGTGTGGTTGTAGTGGTGACGCTGCATAGGGTTATGTGTGGTAGGTGGTGATGCACGTTCTGTGTGATTGTAGTGGTCATGCTGTAGAGTGTAATGTGTGGTATGTGGAGATAAATGTAGTGTGTGGTTGTAGTGGTGACGCTGTAAAGGACAGTGTGTGGTAGGTGGAGATAAACGTACTGTGTGGTTGTAGTGGTCTCGCTGTAGAGTGCAATGTGTGGTAGGTGGAGATAAACGTATAGTGTGGTTGTAGTGGTGACGCTGTAGAGGGCAGTGTGTGGTAGGTGGAGATGCACGATTGTATGGCTGTAATGGTGACGTGGTGTGTACAAGATCTGCAGGCGTGGCGAAGTTTAGATTGGTAATGGCGTTGCCACATAAGGAAACTCGATCATATTTGCAGTTCTCCAGGAAAATAGTTTTAGGAATCATTTTATGATATCACTCTTTGTTTTGTATGTGAAATGGATTATATTTGGTATTAACTATTATACCAGAGTAATTGAGTATAATTATGATTCTTGCCAAGTGTTAAGTATTTGTGACGTAGTCAAGGATGCCATGTACCCAGCCGTTACATTGTGTTCCCAGCCAACACTTTCAGAGCCATAAATACCTTCAACCAGCGTGTCTTATGAACCATACAAACTGACATCACTTTTGTGATATCACACACACACACATACCTAATCAATATTCATAAACGATATCAAGTCTCGACATAGAAAATATCGTTCAATATATGTCAAGTGTTTGGTTGGTAAAGTTATAAAAACAATAACGCCAGAGAGAAATATGAGTCATACTGAGGATCACCACTTGATAAATGATACTAAACAGAACCACCAGTTGATAAACGATTCTCAGCTGGACCACCACTGGACAAATGATTATCAGCAGGACCACCACTGGATAAATGATTGTCAGTAGAATCACTGCATGATAAAAGTTCCTCAGCAGGAACACCACTTGATAGACGATTCTCAGCAGGACCACCATTTTATAAACGATTCTCAACAGGACCACCACTAGATAAATGATTCTCAGCAGGACCACCACATGATAATTCACAGCAGGACCACCACTTGATAAACGATTCTCAGCAGGACCACCACTGATAAATGATTCTCAGCAGGACCACTGCATGATGAAAGTTTCTCACAGGAACACCACTTGATAAACGATTCTCAGCAGGACCACTACATGATAAAAGATTCTCAGCAGGACCACCATTTAATAAACGATTCTCAGCAGGACCACCACTAGATAAACGATTCTCAGCAGGACCACCACTTGATAAACAATTCACAGCAGGACCACCACTTGATAAAAGATTCTCAGCAGGACTACTACATGATAAAAGATTTTCAGCAGGACCAACGCTTGATAAACGATCCTCAGCGTGACCACCACTTGACAGACAATTCTCAGCAGGACCACCACTTGATAAACGATTCTCAATAGGACCACCACTTGATAAACGATTTGCAGCAGGAGTACAACTTGATAAACGTTTCTCAGGAGGAGCACCACTAGATAAACGATTCTCAGCATGCCTACCACTTGATAAACGATTCTCAACAGGGCCACCACTGGATAAACTATTCCAAGCAAGAGCACAACTTGTTAAACGATCTTCAGGAGCAACACCGCTTGTTAAACGATTCTCATCAGGAACACCACTTGATAAACGATTCCCAGCAAGACCACCACTTGATAATCTCAGCAGGAACAACACTCTATAAACGATTTTCAGCAGGATCACCACTTGATAAACGGTTCTCAGCAAGATCACCACTTCATAAACGATTCTCAGCAAGAGCACCAATCTATAAACGATTCTAAGCAGGACCATCATTGATAAACGATTCACAGCAGGACCACCACTTGATACACGATTCTCGGCAGGACCACTACATGATAAAAGATTTTCAGCAGGACCGCCACTTGATGAACGATCCTCAGCATGACCACCACTTGATAGACGATTCTCAGCAGTACCATCACTTGATAAACAATTCTCAATAGGACCACCACTTGATAAACGATTTTCAGCAGGAGCACAACTTGATAGACGTTTCTCAGCAGGAGCACCACTAGATAAACGATTCTCAGCATGACCACCACTAGATAAACGATTCTCAGCAGGACGACCACTGCATAAACTATTTTCAGCAAGAACACAACTTGTTAAACGATTTTCAGCAGGAGCACCACTTATTAAACGATTCTCAGCAGGAGCACCACTTAAGAAACGATTCTCAGCAGGACCACCACTTGATAAACGGTTCTCAGAAAGACCACCACTTGATAAACGATTCTCAGCAAGAGCACCAATCTTTAAACTTTTCTATAAACGATTCTAAGCAGGACCATCACTTGATAAACGATTCTCAGCAGGACCACCACTGCATAAACTATTCTCAGCAAGAACACAACTTGTTAAACGATTTTCAGCAAGAGCATAACTTGTTAAACGATTTTCAGCAGGAGCACCACTTGTTAAACGATTCTCAGCAGGAGCACCACTTGAAAAACGATTCTCAGCAGGACCACCACTTGATAAACGATTCTCAGCAGAAGCAACATTCTATAAACGATTTTCAGTAGGACCACCCCTGATAAACGGTTCCCAGCAAGACCACTACTTGATAAACTATTCTCAGCAGGAGCACCAGTCTATAAACGATTCTAAGCAGGACCATAACTTGAAAAACGATTCTCAGCAAGACCACCACTTGATAAACAATTCACAGTAGGACCACCACTTGATAAACGATTCTCAGCAGGACCACTACATGATAAAAGATTTTCAGCAGGACCACCACTTGATAAACAATCCTCAGCATGACCACTACTTGTTAATGATTCTCAGCAGGACCACCACTTGATAAACGATTCTCAATAGGACCACCACTTGATAAACGATTTTCAGCATGACCACTACTTGATAAACGTTTCTCAGCAGGAGCACCACTAGATAAACGATTTTCAGCATGATCACCACTTGATAAACGATTCTAAGCCAGACCACCACTTGATAAACAATTCACAGCAGGGCTACAACTAGATATACGATCATTTGCAGTAGCACCTCTTGATAAACGATTCTCAGCTGGATCATTATATAAGCAATTCTCAAGACGACCACCACTTGATAAACGATTCTCAGTAGAACCACCATTTATCAAACGATTCTCTACATGTTTTTCAATGAGGTCGTTCATGTTTGACAAATCTTTTTTTTTTTTGATGATATGATAAACATGTTTATTGAAAGTAAAGCACTTGATAATGTCGATAAAGTTCCACATTAAAGGTTACTAAGTAAAGCTGATACACATGGTATAGATGGAGCTGTACTTTGGAGGGTAGAAAAATGTTGGACTGAGCGTAAAAAAGAGTAATGGTTAATGTTCAAACCTCGGAATGGTTAGAAACAACAAGTTGAGTGCCGCAAGGATCAGTCTTGGGACCGATTCTCTTTCTCATATATATTAATGACATTGAAAATGGGTTGTATTATAAGATAAACGAAATTCGCATGTGTTATTAAACTGCGCCAAAATCTGAAGCATAAATTGAATGCAGCTTCAAAACAATGGAATTGGCTTATTGGTGGCAAACGAATCTTGATATCAGTAAGTGGAAAGTCTTACATATCTGAAGTATAAAGGAGAACAACGCATGCTGAAATATGCATTCTGTCGAGCAATAGAAAGTAAATGAAGAAAGATAATTAGGCGTAGTAGTTTCTGGTACCCTAAAGCCAAGTAAATAATCCAGAGAAACAGTAAAAAGGGCAAAAAACTTCTTGAATTCATAGGGGACCTATTTATTTTAAGAAAGTATGTTCCTCCTTTCATTTTTTTACAGGATGAGTGTGCCACTGTATATATAAAAATGAGTGGGCCAGTCACACGTGTATATATAAGAATGAGTGGGCCAGTCACACGTGTATATATAAGGATGAGTGGGCCAGTCACACGTGCATATATATAAGGAAGATCGGGCAAGTCACACGTGTATATATAAGGAAGAGTGGGCCAGTCACAAGTGTATATATAAGGATGAGTAGGTCAGTCACAGGTGTATATGTAAGGAAGAGTGGGCCAGTCGCACGTGTATATATAAGGATGAATGGACTAGTTACACGTGTATATATATATATATATATATATATATATATATATATATATATATATATATATATATATATATATATAT
>JAYMFT010024324.1:0-16291 GCA_038088735.1 Panulirus argus
ATGGTTCCATTTGCTGCCAAATCCACTCCCAGATATCTAAAACACTTCACTTCCTCCAATTTTTTTCCATTCAAACTACCTTCCTACTAACTTGTCCCTCAATCTTGCTGAACCTAATAACCTTGCTTTTATTCATTTACTCTAAACTTTCTCTTTTCACTCACTCTTCCAAACTCAGTCACCCACTTCTGCAGTTTTTCACCAGAATCAGCCACCACTGCTGTATCATCGGCAAACAATGACTGACTGTCTTCCCAGGCCCAACAGACTACATATCCGCCCCTCTCTCCAAAACTCTTGCATTTACCTCCCTCACCACCCCATCCACAAACAAATTAAACAACCATGGTGACATCACACACCTTTGCCACAGATCGACCTTTACTGGGAACCAATCACTCTCCTCTCTTCCTGCTCGTAAACACACTTTACATCTCTGATAAAAACTTCTGCTTCTAGCAGCTTACCTCCACACCATATATTCTTAAGACCTTCCACAAAGCATCTCTTATCAACCCTATCATACGCCTTCTCCAGATCCATAAACGCCACATGCAAATTCTTCTGTTTTCTAAGAATTTCTCAAACACATTCTTCAAAGCAAACAACTGATCCACATATCCTTTACCATTTTTGAAACTACACTGCTTTTCCCCAGTCTGATGCTCTGTACATGCCTTCATCCTCTTAATCAATACCCTCCCATATAATGTTCCAGGTATACTTAACAAACTTATGCCTCTGCAGTTTGAACACTCACCTTTATCCCTTTGGATCTATACAATCCTTTTCCAATCCTCATGCACTTCACAATGATCCATACATACAGTGGATATCCTAACCAACCAATCAAAAACACAGTCATCTCCTTTCTTCATTAATTCAACTGGAATACCATCCATGCAACACAATCTTAATGAAAGCAAATCAACTTTTCTGAAAAGGTGCCACCAGCCAAGCAGAATGACTAAAGCAGATTCACTGAAGACTTATCAAAATAATTCTTCATGTTAATGGAAATTTCTAATTATAAAGTCCATGTTCAATAACCTTTTCACATGGCACTGTCAGCTGCGGATAAATATCATCATACTACTTTTATCTTGATATCAGGCATTTTATTTTCAGATGAACTGCTTTGGGTTGAGGTAGCTTACTAAACTTCTCGGTGTGATTTCCAATAACAATTTGAGAAGGCCTATACCAAACATAGCAACATATTCAACTAATTTGGTTCATTTTTGGCAGGCACTGGGTCGAGTCACCCTTGTGACATCTTGGGCAAGATCTATGGCAAAAAAATACTTCAGTAATCCATTCTGGCATATTTGTATCTGAAAGGCACTGGACTGATCCTCTCATATGTTTACTTTATCCACAGTGGCTACAGTAGCAGGATACTATCTCAACAGCTGGGAAGCTGGAGATACAAGAGCTCTTACTTTACTTTAGCCCAGGGGTTCTCAATCTTTTCTCATTAATGAGCTCTGCAATAACTTAAGACATCTTCATGAGAATTAAATTCATAGATGTAGTTGTTTCCATCAATTAAGCTTTTAATTTCATAAATATTGATATAATTAAAAGTTATGAGTAATGTAATTTGATATTGATATAATTAAAAGTTATGAGTAATGTAATTTGATAAATATTGATATAATTAAAAGTTATGAGTAATGTAATTCCTTTTATGTACTGTATTAATAAAAGTGGTATATATGTTAAAAACATAAGTTTGACAAGACATGAGGCTACAAGAATTACTTACCTTGCTTATAAATTTCAGTAATCCTTGTCTCTGAATGGCATTCATCACTTTTGTATTAATTATCTGTCCCTTATGAAGGGCTATTCAAAAACACTCTTTCAAATGTTCTAAAGTCAGTCTTGTACAATTTGTATCTTTGATATTCATTAATGAAATGCTCTTTCAAATGTACTGTTGTTCCTAACGTAAAATCTTTTGAAGTCTCCCACTTTACCAAAAGACATTCATTTTTACAATCCTAAGTGAGTAAAAAATACTTTCCTGATAAAACAGGTGTTTCAGGGCGTGGGATTATTACAGCTCTTTAAAGTCTTATACTGTTGTTGTCATATCTTTGGTTTGAAAACATTTTGAGAGACTATCTACTAGCACACTTAATGTCTGTGTTATCAACTGATATTTGAGCATATGATCTGATGAGCGAACATAACTATGAGATTCTGTCCTCCTGTCCCAGGGAAAATAACCATTTTAACCTCGGCAAAAATCTTCCCTGTGACTAACCTCGCAAAAATCTTCCCTGTGACCTAAGGTCAGGGGTTCCTAATCTAGTCCTCATGAGCACCGATTTTAGTCATACTGAGAAGTATTTTATAAAATTACAAGAGCAATATGGTGGCTGCAAGCACAAGGTTGAGAACTCCAGCAATAAATGTGTCATTACTGCAATTTTGAAACTGTCAAATATCACATTAGTGTATTAATTATGAAACAACTCTAGGTAATGTTCAAGTTAGTCCAACCATCTTTTCAACAGAAGAGAATACGTAAATTTCACATGGAATGGTACAATTTCTTGAGGTAAATGGATAAAAACCATAGAAGTATGACCGGGAATAAAATGTAATGGTAATAAAGTTTTAGATCTATGAAAATGTTAGATTATCAAGTATGAAAGTAGATATACTTAAAGAAATCAATAGACCTTATGAAAGTTTTACCTATGAACCAAGGCTTATTTTGAAAATGCTGTACACCAGTGTTAATGTGGTGAGCTGCTGGGAAACACATACAATGGCTGCTTTTGGGGAAGGTGAACAGACAACCCAATAATCAGTGTTTCATCTGTTTACACCTTTGGGCAGCTGGCTTGACAGCATGATCATGGCATGTGTGGGATATTTCAAATAGAACATAAAAAAAATCATGATAAATGTCAGATGACCATGGAAATCTGGCAAGATTATATTGATTTTCAAAAAAGTTGCACCTACTTTTGTAAGGCTGAACCCCTGATTTTCTTCTATATTTCTTGCCCTCCCCAGTATGACTTAAATGATGTTGTACCATACAAAATAATTATCCATAGCACATTACTCTAAATTCAATATACCATCATTAATGAGTGATACCAATTATATTTCTGTGAATCAGGTGGTGCCCCTAATCTTCAAAATTACCTATTTTCTATTAAAACTGATGAACTGACAGCAAGTGAACCTTCAAAAAGTTGATCTTATTTGTGTCTGTCTGGGGATAAAAAGAGTGATTGAACACTTTTGTAAAGATGAAGATATTCTGTTCTAGGTAAGCCATTATTCCAGTTGTGTAATGTAGTGCTACATGTTTAATGTTGCTCCTCTGGCATCAGGGTATTGGGATGACTGAGCTCATCTATTTAATTTGTAATGGTAAGTCATGCCGGAAGAGAGTGGGAGAAAGAAATACCTCCTAGAAATGATCTCATGAACTCATGAACACCCAGACACTTATATCAGCAAGGAATTATTGAGGACCAATCAGACACTGGTGCATTCAGATACTTTTATAATACAACCTCTCTCTCAAATAGGTTATTTTCAGTTATTTCAAGGTTAAATCACTCTTCAATTGTGAACATAACCACCTTCTTATATTCAAAACTATATTTCAACTTGATAAAATAGCTCTTAAAATGATTAGTTGATAGGTCAAGCAACAGTATGCTTGGTAAAAGCAAATTAACTTTTCAGGAAAGGGGCCAACAGCTGCGCAGGCTGACTAAAGCAGATTCAATGAAGATATATTAAAATAATTTTTGTTATTGGAAGTTTCCAGCTACAAAGCCCACATTCAATAATTTTTTCACGTTACTGTCAGGTGCAATTAAATATCATTATACTACTTTTTTTGATATCTGGCATCACATTTTCTTAGAACTGCTTTAGGTTGAGGTAGCTTTACCAAACCTCTGGGTGTGATTTCCAACAACATTTTGAGAAGGCACCATACCAAACAAGGCAACACATTCCACTTACTGGTAATTTTTAACAGGCACTGGGTTCGATCTCCCATGACATCTTGGGCAAGGCCTTAAAAAAAAAAAAAAAAAAAAAAAAAAAAAAAAAAAAAAAAAGTAATCTATTCTGGCATATTTGCATCAGAAAAGCAGATGACTGTTTTTCCAAAGTTTACTTTATCCACAGTGGCTACAGCTGCAGGATACTATCTCTATATAACTGGGAAGCTGGAGATACAAGAATTCATATTTAATGTTTGACCAAGGGTTCACTACCTTTTCACATTAATGAGCCCTGCAATTATTCAAGACTTACTCATAAAGATGAAAATCATAAATATTATTGTTCTCATCAATTATGCTTTTCATGTGACAAATAGAGATATAATCAAAAGTTGTAAGTAATGCAATTTTTTCTATTTCCTGCATTACTGAAAGTGGTATAGATGCAAAAACATAAGCCTATTAAGACATGTTGCCAAAAGAAATATTTCCCCTGCTTACAATTTTCAGTGATCCTTGGCTCTGAAAGGAATTCATTACTTATCAATTACTTTTTCCTTATGCAGAGATACTCAAAAACATTCTTCGAAACACTCGATAGTCAATCTTGCACATTTCTTATCTCCGATATTCATTAATGGAAAGCATTTTCAAATGTAATGGTGTTCCTAACATTGTAAGAGCTTTTGATGTCTCACATCTTAACAAGGGACATTTAATCTTACACTCCTAAGAGTAAGAAAAATAATTTCTTGCTAAAACAGGTGTTTCAAGGCAAAGGATTATTGCACCTCTCAAAGATCTAATTCTGCTGTTGCTAATTCTTTGGGTTACATAAATCTTGTAAGATTATCTATTTGTAAACTTAACGTCTGTGTCTTCAGCTGAAATCTGGGCACATCATCTGTCAAGCAAACAAAATTATGAAATTCTGTGCTCTTGTCCCAGGAAAAATAATCTATTTCTAACACAAAAAATCTTCACAAAGACATTTCTTTAGATCAGGGGCTCTTAATATGATACTCATGAGCACTGTTTTTGGCCATGTTGAGAAGTATTTCATATTATGAAAGCATTACTTTGGTTGTGAACATAAGGTTAAGAACCCCTGCTGTAAATGTATGGTTATTGTACTTTTGAAATTGATGAAAGTGACATCATTGGATTTGTTATGAAACACCTCTAGGTAATGTTTAAGTTTAGTCCCACCAACTTATCCAAAGAAAATAGGAGAATTTCACATAGAATGGTATGATTTCTTGGAGTAAATGGATTAAAACCAGGGAAGTATAACGCAAAATAATTCAATGGCAATAAAAAAGTTTAAGATCTAAGGAATTTGAAATTATTTAGTATGATGGGATAACTTACAGAAATCAATAGACCTAAGGAAAGTTTCACCTAGGAACCAAGATTTACATTAAAAACAATGTATGTTTGTCTTAATGTGGTGAGCTGCTGGGGACCACATGCAGCAGCTGCTTTTGGGAAGGGTGAACAATGACTCCACCACACACTCAGTGTTTCATCAGTTTACAGCTTTAGGCAATTAGCTTGACAGCAAAATCATGGCATGTGCAGGATATTCAAAACATAACATTAAAAACTATGATTAATATATCTTGGATAATATAGGAAATTTGGTGTATTATGTTTATTTTCACAAACGTTTCACCTACTTTTAAGAGAATCAACATTACATTTTCTTAATATTCTTTGCCCTCCCCAGTGCAACTTAAATACAATTGTACCTTATAAACTTATAATCCAGATTACACTAATCTAAATCCAATACACCACCGTTAATAAGGGATATCAATGATGTTTTCGTGACTCAGGTGGTACCCTTAAGCTTCATGATTACCAATTTTCTACGCAAAAAGATGAATTGACATTGGGGAGGGCTATGAACCTTAAGGAAGATGTAGGTTTTGTTAAAGCAGAAACGGGAAAAATACTTGTTAAAATAAACAGAATCTACAGAATCCATCTAACCTGGCATTCAATATCTAATTCAGTTATCGATGTCATATTTGAAATATACCACATTCCAATGCCCAACCTTCCCATAACAAATAATTTCATGCAGTTCCCAGCAGTTCACCACATTAACACTGGCATACATCAACTAAATCTTAGCTGATATCAGACGTTGGTAAGGTTATAATAAGTTCTGTTGACTTTTATTAATATTTCAACCTTCATTTTACCTAATCTTCATACCCTTCACCGCTGTTGACTTATGTATTAATACATAATACAAAATACAATTTCAATCATGCTTCCAAAGTCTTAATTCGTTCTCTATAATACATCCAACCATTTCATACATAATTCTTCTACAAAGGCGGTGGAATTATATTGAAACATTACTTGCTAAATTAGGACTTTAACCATTAAGTGTTAACAGCTTCGGGTAATGAATGATTGTTTTGCAAGGTTACTGTAGTGTTCAAAGAACACAATAAGTGATAAAGCGTTTCTTTTGAGCACTCTATTGTATTTTACCTTAAAGCTTCATTGCTTATAGTATTGCGCAGAATTTCGTACGTTACTTTCGGCTAGGTAAGGTATAGGTTACCTAGTCTAGATTTTTGTTAGGTTTTGTATTTTAGTTTGGAATTACCCTTATTTTAATACTGGTTGGACAAACCTTACGTAATCTACTATTCTTTACAATACAGTTGCATAACAATAACGAATCCATTAATTTTCATATATACTAGCGTTTGAATTACCTCGTCCCTATAGTAATATATGAACTTACCGGTACATAAGCCTAACTTACCAGCTACCTTATAAAATTCGACCTGAACTCACTCCTTTACCTATGTGTAATGAGTCTCCATGAAAAGCAACAATTACATTTTGACAACTGTCAATAACATCAAATAAAACTACATTAACGTTCGACTTTGTTGGCATTCTTGCAGCTCTTAACAGGTTTTCTTTAACTCGAAAATATTATATCTTCTCCAACACGTTAGTCAGAGATTTGTCTTATTTGTTACCTTCACAAAGTTATTGTGAAATGTGTAAAATCTGTGCGCAGAATTCCTGGGAAATTACAATTATATTCACCAAATATCAAAAGCTAGAGTCAATAAGATAGTACCAGCTACTGGCACCAGAGGGCAGGATCTCTAGGATACTGCCAATGTGCATATAACTTTACTTTCATTCAAGGAACGTAAGTTGTGTACACATCACACGTATTACACAAACATTCACACATTTATTCCTTTCTATCATCATGAGCTCAGATCCCACACAGTATAAGATGAGTATGATATTATCCCACATAGGCAGAGGTTCTGATAAAAAAATCTTTAGAATGCGTATAGTGTGTACATTGGTCCCTTGTTTCTCCTGCGTCTTGCTGATCTTACCCTAAAACAAGTCTTAGGTCTACGAGCTTCTATTTCCAGATCTTTGTTGTGGTAAGCAACTCTACGTAACGATCATGGCTCAAAAGTTTTAAATACTGGGTGATTCTCTCAAAATTCATCCAGGCTGCGTTCGATGGTGTTCACTAATGAAACTTGAACAGTTTCATTGGGCAGGGTTCCACATATCTACAACCATATGCGTGAAAAGTGTATTTTCTGATACCCATTCTGCACCCATCCTTATGTAGCCTCAAAGTATTCCCTCTTGTCATTCCAACGTTGCTCCTTTTCAATATCTTATACTTTTACATTATTCATTTCATTCATGATCCTGTGGAACTCCATACTATTGTCCCCCTTTACATCTGTAAGGTAAAGTCGGCAGATTCACCTTCTATTTTGTCCTTCATTATAAGAGTGCATTGAGGGTCAAATGGTGTGGTGACCGTCTTCTGGATATTTCCGATTATAACTATGTCTTCTAACTTATCGGGTGCCAAATAGTGTTACAAAATTCCACATATTGTCTGTAGTGTCAGTCATCGTCGCTAGGTACCTAGATGACAACGCCGCGTTAAGTCAGGATGAGTGATCTCACCTGAACTTCTAGTACCCAAAGGAGACAATGATAATGTCCTTGGCAGCCCACACTCTACGATTTGGCTGACTTCATCAGGGTTACATAGTCCAACACAATAAGAAGTGGGGTCGCAGCCACCCACTTCCGAGCTTAATGACCGAGGCTCCATCTCCGGGTCTCCCCTTAAAACAACGCCTACAGTTCTCAATAGGCCATTCTCATTTATGGGACCGCCTTTCATTCCTCATTGCCTGGCTGCAAATGAATACAGCAGCAATTGTCACCGAGTGAATCGAGTGTCTTAGACAACTGGTGTATTGCTCTGGTACCTTAAGTCTTGGCCATGTGACTCCAAACTCTAGGAGCTTTTTGAGCACCTACGTCAGTGGTTGTCCACCATGTGACTCCTGACTCTCTACCTCTTTGGTATGTCCCAGTGGTACCATATCTCCCAGGGCACCCTTCAATAGGACTGTCACCTCTGCTAGTCTCGAAAAGTAGCTGGAACTACGGTCCCTACGCCACGGCCGAGGCGTCTGTAGGACAAGCACAAACAGCAACCACCTCTTACTCAGGACTATAAAATGCGCCATGTCTCCCTCTTACAGAAGTTCCATGAAGACCTGGCATCACTCATCTCTCCCATGGATTCCTGCCTCATCTCTTGCATCTTCACTAGCACTGCGGGTCTCCTACCATTCCTTACCTCAAACAACCCTCTTCACTTTCTTACCACAACTGTGCAACTCCAGCAGCACCTTGAACTGGGTTTTATCACCTCTGTTCATTACCCAATAAAGCAATGCATTGCTGTTGTTGTTACTTGTGTTTCAGTCCACCAGGAAACTAAAAATGAAGTATATAACTCAGAAGAACCTTCCTTAGATTGGTGACCTCTAGAGTTGATTGAGAGAAACATTCGAACACATCCTTACTATGCTATATGCTAACCTCTTATGACCTATTGTCATAATTTTGCTCCCATACGCCAAACAGCAACCCACACTTACCCCTCTATCCTCTTTTTTTTTTTTTGCCAGGTCTAGCCTGCCACTCCAGCAGCACTCGAGTGACTTTGACTCCTTCCTCTGCCGTCAAGGGCCTCGTGGTACATCTTCAACGCCGTCTTCTATCGCAGTTTCTACAGGATCTCGGCTACGCCTCTACCCCCTGTACTAAAAACACCTCCCATCTGACTCACTCAGCCGCACTTCGTTGTCTCCTCTTCTGCTGCAGAACCTCGGGACCTTGGCGCACCACACACTACTCTCCTGCAGTGCAGCATAAAGGTGCACACAGTGACTTTCCCTCCTATGGCACTCTTATCACCATCCAGCTCTTCATCCCAGGAAGAACAAGGAAGGAGAACTATGAAGTGATAGTTGAGTCGCTAATGCTTTCGTGACAACGCAACGGCTGACAAGCTGACCTTTTAATCCCCAGAGAAGACATCAGTAATGAACTTTATGCCCCACATTCCACGGTTGGGCTGACTTCACCAAGGTCACATACTCCATCAACATAAGAAAGGAGGTCAGAGCCAACCCCCGACCTTGATAACAGAAGTTCTGCCTCCTTTGCGTTTTCGCCAGTTAATAAATTCCCAAGCGGCTTTCGTTCTCCCATGTCCACATGAAGAAAGGCCCGGCCTGGCTGTAAATAAATGGACCTCTATTGTCACGCGCTTATCGTTCTTGACCGTGTCGCATTTGCGGGCCGCCCACAGAATTAACCATCCGGTTTTCTGTTCTCCAGTGTCTCCGACCGTCCTTGTTTCTTTTCCGCGTCAGGTCTCTGACTTCTGGTTTACCTATCTTGTCATGTTCCCTCTTATCCTGAATCCCTTTTTCGGTTTCCCTAAGTTCTGAGTACTTAGCTAATTTATTATGTCTATCGAGAAAAAGAGCTTAATATTCTCGTCTAAAACTGCCAAGGCGGGCTGTCCCCATTTTATGCAAGTAGAGTCTCTCCTTGGCAAAGAGGGTTCTATTTTGGCTAAAATGTTCCTATAAATCTATACAAAAGACAGTTTTCTTCTCTTTACTGGTAGCTTCAATTCTAGTGATTATCCCCAGCATTTTACTGAAGGTACATGGATTTACGTCATATCGGGGCAACAATCCTGATATAACTAACTTCCTAAAGCTCTCTTTAAACTTACAATTAAGATCATTATATTTAGCTATTATTACCCTCTCCATCCTCTTTTCACCCATATCATTTCCTCTTTTCCGAAAGTCTACAAATCTTCCCCCTCGTCCTCACCAGGTAATAATCAGACATTCCACCACCTGCATTTTTCAGCATATTCACATCGAAGAGCTTCTGTTTTGCACGCCTGTCAATTAGTATGTAATCCAATAATGTCTCCTTACCCTCTTTCCTATTCCGCGTATACTTATGTTATGTCTTTGTTTCTAAACCAGGTCTTCCCAATCACCAGTTCATTTTCGGCACACAACACCATAAGCTGTTCAACATTCTTATTCACAACACTAAGTGCCCCCCCAATCATACCCTCAGTTGCCACTTAACCCATTTTCGCATTCAAATCACCCTCCACTATGTAATATCCGATCAAAACTGCTGACATACATGGTTGCACCTACAACTTGCCTATCTTTATCATTCTTCTCGTGGCCAGGTGCATTAGGACTAATGATTATCACCCATCTCTCGGAATCCACTTATATTTTTACCCACACCGATCTAGTGCTCACTTCCTTACACTCTCACATTAACTCCTGGCTCTACCCCTAAGACATCTCCAAGCCATTTTTCCCTCTAAACACCGAGCTTTGTTTAAGTACAGAAGTATATGTAATCTCCAATAAAAACTCTCACCAAATATAGAAACTCAGAACTTTCTACTCTTTTTTGTATGTTCAAGGCTCCAGTCAGGGACAAAAGTCCACATTAAAGGCCGGGCCTTCATTGAAATATAGAGAGAATTATCAAACGGAAAAAGAAAAGACAAGGGAATGCTTGACAGACTGTCTGATGATCTGAAGTTGTGGAGGAGGTGCGTCAGTGCCAAACCAGATAGTCTCTTCCGTTACAGTTGATCGGAGAAAGTTCTTCATCCTTCTGAACCCGCTGACAGACCTTACAAACACACATCTCCCGATGGCCAATGTCCAGCCTATTTTATCAACAGAGTTTTCATGTTTGTGAATTGGTCCTCATCTGTATCCTCAAGGCAACTCGGAGAGGAAATGGTTATTGGTCTGATGGTTGTTACCAGTAAAATGAAAACAATATTAAGATAAGGGATCTGGTTGATAATGATACATTAATGAAATAATTTGTTTGGCGGAATTTTATTAAATTGCTTAATTCTGATATATCCTAAAGCATGGCTATGACAAACGGTCATTAAGGAAGAATATGTTTTCTTCCTTTGGAAATTATATATTTCAGACATTGCATTATATTTACGACTGAAATTATATGACCTTGTATACAGTCTATTACTTTAGTTTCGCTGTGATAAAGTGGGCCATAGGAAGATCAGCCGGCTAGAACTTCAGTCCTTCTGAAATCTTTGGATGGCAAAAGGGAGACTATTGCTAGGTTCTTATCTCTGAGAGCCCGTGTCGCAGAAATAGAATTGCTACAACTCTCTTATAGTGCTATTTACTTGTAGCTCAGTCGGCATTTGATGTGCGTTGCTGCCTGCTGCCAATGGCCCTTTCTATGATGGCCTAAATTCTCACCCATAAGGAGGATTCTGTCAGTGTGGCATCTCGTCTTCCGCTTTAGTGAACACACCATTGATCGCTTTCTAGACCTGTTGGATATCTTAATGAAGTTTTTGCAATTTTGTAGCTAGTGGCCGTATTATCTCCAGTGTGTGTGGCATAATCTGGACGACCACAGTAAAGACTGAAGACTTTATATTTGAGACGATTCCTCTATCAAGGAATAAAGTATTGAAACTGAACTGAGACGAGACCTCGAGTTCTGACTCTAAGATTCCGATTCCAGAACCAGTTCTCCATCATCACCATTGCTTGTCTCTATTCCTCTGTACACACTGGGCAGAACGCTTGGGTTGACCCTGCATTCACGTGTCAACAACTAACGAATACAGCTCGTGTAATGTGTCAAAGCAAGTGTGCCGCTCAACCCAAAGTGTCTCGCTCAGAAACGCATTAATGAACTTAATGCATTCTTTATTCGTAGAATCTGGCTTTTCCCATTCAGAACTTCTTTTTCACAATCCTTGAGAAGTTGGTTCGCTGAAGGGGACGTATTTCACTCATGAACTAATGCTACATCACTTTAACTGTATCTGCAAATAATCTGATCCAATTTATCTGAATTAGGATGCGGTCTATCGAAGTCAGTTAATATAAAATTGGGTACCGTTGTATTGTTTCTTTAATATCGAACCGACACTTTACAATGAGTCGAATAATAATGTCATGTTTCTTAGCATTTCAGAGGCCCCCACATACACTGATTAGGTGTTTGTGGACATGACTACATTCATGACGGCCCCTTGCTCAGTCTCAGGCCATTTGATTTGGAAAGAAGTCTATTTTTTTTTTATGTTGAAGGCTCCAGTCACGGACAAGATCCACATCAAGGCCGGGCCTTAATTGCAATATAGAGAGAATTATGAAATGGAGAAAGAAAAGACAAGGGAAAGTATTTACGAGTTTTTGAGAAAGTGAAAACATGTCTATTGAAATGTGCCAGGTCTTAGATATTGGGAAAGACATGAGAAGGTAGAGAGTTCCAAAGCTTCGATGTGTTGGGAAAGAAACAGGTATCAAAACGGCCCACCCTTGAGTTGCTAATGGCCACACAATAATCATGTGACGCAGCAGCTTGACGAGTATTGCATGGTCTAGCTATTGGTGTGGGCACACAAGCAGCCAGCTCTCGGGAGCAGAAACTCAAGTAATGCCTACAGAAGAGGGAAAGTAAATCAACACTGCGGCGAACGGCAAGGTGGTCAAGTTTGGAAGTTAACCTGGGACAGTTTAAAAGTCGGACCGCTTTCGACTCAACTCTGTCAAGTAAAGATGGAGAGCTAGAACCTCTCCAAATGTAAGAGCAGTACCTCATACAAGGACAAATCAATCCTTTGTTTAAACGGAGTAACTGTTCAGAAGAGAAGAAGTTTCGACATCTAAATAGGACACACAGTTTCTTAGAGGCAGAATTAGCTATTCCTGTAAAGTGGGGTTTCCAAGAAAGAGTGGATGTTACAGTAATATTAAGTATGTTCACTGAGTCAAGAGGTGGAAATACAGAACCGTCAGAAGAGATACGAGAGTTCTGAGGAGTTTTCGATAGAGAGAGGAGTAGAAACTGGGTCTTGGGGGCATTAAACTGAACAAGATTTTGTGTACCCCACTGAGATATCCATTCTCAATCTGAGTCTATTGAAGAAGCTGTGTCAAGACAAGATGCAGATCGAGTGAGAGAAGAGGGAGCAGAATTGAAGGATGTGGATGAATGCAGTGATGAGTCGTCAGCGTATGAATGCACTGAATTATTTGTGGAGGAGAGGATATCTTTAAAAAAAGAAAAAGAGAAAAAGTGAAGGGGACAGGACAGAACCGTGAGGGACATCGATGATGAGGAAGAAAAGTGGGGAGGCTGATCCATCAACAACCGCAGAGATAAATAGGCCGGAGAGGAAGCTAGATATGAAGAAGCAAAGTGAGGGAGGGAAGCTAAAAAAAGGGGAGCCTAAGAGATGAGACCTCGATGCCACACCCTGTCAAAAGCTTTAGATATGTCAAGGGCAACTACACACGACTCCCAAAATCTTTCATGGGTGATGTCCAGACAATTAGTAAGACTGGAAAGAATATCAGTGGATCTCGCCTTACGGAAGCCATACTGGTGATCAGAGAGATGACTGTGATTTTTGAGGTGTTTAAGGGTATAAGAGTTGCGTAATGTTGTCTCGAGGTGGTATCACTATCCTGTTATTAATTTCTTAACTATCTTTAAACTCTAGGGACCAGGATTTATTCTAGCACCTGTAGGGATCTGGCCTGCTCTAATACCTGCAGGGATCTGGCTAGCTCTAATAGCTGCAGGGATCCGTATTTACTCCAACACCTGCAGGGATCTGGCTTGCTCTAACACCTGCATGAACCTGACTTGCTCTAACACCTGCAGGGATTTGGCGTGCTCTAACATTTGCAGGATCTGGATTTAATCTAATATCTGCAGGGATCTGAATTTACTCTACCACCTGCACAGATCTGGCTTGCTCTAACATCTACGGGGATCTGGCTTGCTTGTACTAGCACCTGCAGGGAATGGCTTGCTCTAACACCTGTAGGGATCTGGCTTGCTGTAACACCTGTAGGGATCTGGCTTGCTTATACTAACACCTGCAGGGAATGGCTTGCTCTAACACACATATAGGGATCTGGCTTGCTCTAAAAATGGTAGAGATCTGGATTTACTTTAACACCTGCAGAGATCTATCTTGCTCTAATAACTGCAGGGGCCTGCCTTGCTTTAACACCAGTAAGGATCTGGCTTACAGTAACGATCTTTCTATGTATTCTCTTTTTTCCTATCGTGACAGACAGATACCTCCTTGTGAAAACAGCTCTTGGCTAATCTACATGCATTACCCAATATTTCCTTGTATGAATTATCGAGGCAACAATCTGTATTCTTATGAAATGTTTCCCCTGGTCTTATGTTTTCCCCATGGCCACTAATGTTGGTAATTTGGAATCGTTTGGCAAATAAACTTTCAATCGTAACTATATCTTCTTCCCTTCTAATCCTCTTTTACAATTCGTTGTCCTTAAGTTGACGAGTCAGCTTTTGGCTTGGCTTGTCATCGAAGTCCTTCTCAGTCTTACTGGGTCTCGCATTTATACCTTTCATATGCTTGTACATACACTCTCACTTGGTAACAATGGCACCTCACTAACAAAGATTCTATTACTCTTAGATCCTTTTCAAGGTATGAGAGAACAAGCCGTACAAATATAATCCAGAACAATGGTAGTGCAATACGCTCTGAGTATATAACAGTGACAATAAATAAAGATATAGATATGACAATGTAATTCAGTGGAATCATTATACAAAGGATTAGAATTCTTTCGTCACTCTCAACAGCTCAGACATGATACAAAACAGTACTGTACTATTTCCTGATGTCATCGTCTCCGACCATTGTTACTACCCTGCGTGTTTATCACACACCCAAGCCTCGTGGGCTCAATGGGAAAAATAAGTGCACAGTGTATTTTCTGTGTCTTTAATCTTCTACCACCAAGGCTGAGATGTTAGGGAGTCAGGGTCATGAGTCACTGTAGGAATGCATGAATCGTCGGTTCGAGGGGCGTGGCCGCGTCATACGAAAACATCTAAGGAACAATAATTAGAACCTAATAAATGGAAGCAAACAACTATGGAAGTAGTCGTAGAAATAAACATCTCCATTAGTCACAAGCCTAGGTGGGTTTCGATGCTCTCATTCACATAGAGCTCTATTCATACAGTATTTCTTATTTACTGTATATATGATTTCCCTTCATATGTGGTATTTACATACAAACACTGTTACTAAGCACCTTAATTACCATATACCATGATATCACTGAGCGCAACCTCCACGTCTCCTTCCTACTCTAGTTCAGATGTTCCCAAACTTTTGAATCTGTCGACCCAATCACAGGCTTTTCAAGACTATATCGACCACCAGTAAATAATAATTATTTTTTTCTCTCTCTCTATTTCCTGGAACTACCTCGTTGACACAGGGGTGACGATACTGTTTCCTGTAGGGCGGGGTGGCGTCGAGAATGGATGAGGGCGAGCATGCATGAATATGTACATGTTTATATATATGTGTATATATGTACAATCACCAATGGAAAGAGAAAATAAGAAACAGTTAGTACTTTCGTTTATTACATCCTCAGACAGAATGAGAGAAGGAAGGTGGTGACGTGAATTAAATACATACATGCAAATTTAAGGCGTCGCTTCATTAGCTACTTAACGGATGAGGTCAGGTGGTCAACTGTCCTGATCAGACAAGGCAGGGGACGGTGAGATCTACTAATCTGACCTGACTCTGATCCCCTCAATGGTGTGTGGACAGGGTTATTCCGGGGGATACTTCTTAATGATTATTTCATTTAACAATTTGTCACAATTAGAATGGCCAAATGACATATTTGCATTATGATCAAATGTGTCAGAGATCAAACATGATTCAGTTACATTCCTCTCACTGAAACAATTTGATTTAGCTAAAATTTTAGATCTTTCCCAGTCGATGTGATGATCAAAGGCAGCTTTATGTTGAAATAAGCCGCTACTTGGTTGGGCCG
>JAYMFT010024335.1:0-16290 GCA_038088735.1 Panulirus argus
TGTGTGTGTGTGTGTGTGTGTGTGTGTGTGTGTGTATGTGTGTGTGTGTGTGTGTGTGTGTGTGTGTGTGTGTATGTAGGTGAGAAATATCTCATCTTTAGCATCATTATGACTCACTAGATTTCCCTGGTCTTTAGCTTTCCTGATCAGTTGGATGACATTCTAGCTGCCCAACTTCGGCATTTGCTTTCCTGTCCAGCTGCCTGACATTTTAGCTGCCCTTTTTTCTCAACAGACAGGAGTCTGGATCACTTGGAGGCAGGTGTTGCAAGCAGGCGTCCCGTTCGGTGATTGGATGAACAACAAGGTAGCGTTCTGAGCCTCTGGCCACCTGCCTGGTTGTGTGGTTGTTGTTGGTCTAATTAGTACATAAAATGGGTCAATCATTGGTCTGGTATTCGGATGACTGGTAGGGTGCCTGGCTTGTTATGTGATAGAATGGCTACATAAGTGAACGGCTTGTTTGTTGCTTGGTCCACAGGGCGATTGACTGATTGGCTGATTAGTTGACTAGTATTAACTGGAATAGGATGATTTGGTGTTTTGATGGTTGCCTTACTATCCACCAAGATGATTCTATCCTTTGGGGACTTATTCATTTGACTGGCTTCCCACTACACTAGTCGATGTTTGGTTAGCAAGCATCAACGTGAAATGGTGTTCAGCTGAGAGACTGGCAAACTAGATTGTTGATTAACTGTTACATGTGATGTGCCGCCTTGTCACGGGCTGACTGGATGCCCGATTGGATAAGTAGTTGACTCATATCAGTTGCTAACTGCCTAACTGACTACTTAGATGAACCAAACAAGTGGCAAATTAAACGAACGACAGTCCCTCTGACTGACTGACTAACTGAATATACTACCAGCTGGCTGCATTACCTTTTGACCGACAGTTTAACTTGGCTATACTGTTGGCTGTCTGACAGTGGACTGGTGAATGGCTCTCCACTTACATGGTGTCTGGAATCAGATTTCTTGCTGGTTGCTTGATTTGCTGTGTGACAAGATCTCTGTTTAGCAGGTTCGACCAGTTGGCTGGTCGGAGAACCGTCATGCTACTAGTGGTTTATTGGTGCTTAGCTGTCTGTGTGAGTGGTGATTGACTAACAGGTTGGCTGTCTGGCTGAATGACTGGTTATTTGTCTTACTGACTCAAGTTGGTTAGCCGACTGACTCTCTAGTTCACTATCGAGATGATTGGTTGCAAAGCCAACTGATGGGTAGGACAGCTATCTCTGTGTCTTGTTAATTGGTTGAATAGCTTAGCTAATCAGATCATCGACTTTCCAGCTACCTGACTGGTTGGCATGCTGTCATGGCATACTGGCGCCGTGCCACGGCTTGCTTGGCATTCTGAGCCTCGGGCCGAGCAGACCGTCTGCTGGCTAGTTACGACGGCGCCTGCGGGAAACTCCAACTTTATCAAGATGCTTGAAGGTTCCCGCCCTTTGTCATATATCCCAAAGCCATTCGCCAGTTTTAGTTAAACATTCGTTGATAGGGCTTTATTAGCACAGGCGGTGACCTTGGCTGGTCGCCCCGACAGGTCCAGGCTCAGTGCTGAAGCTTTCTGCTGCCCCGTGTGATGTTGCAGGTCTGGCAAGCAAGGAGAGTGTTAACACGCTCAGGGACCCCCTCAAAATACTTTCATTCAGCACATTACCTTTGTTGGGAGGAGCAGCTGTCCAATGTAGTCCTTCTGCAGAGATAGGTAATTCTAAGTGACCATTCTCACTCTGTGGTATAATGGATATTGTGCGACAGAGTTTCACAGCTTGTTCGCACTCAGGTTATACCAGTACAATTTCAGTAATGATCTGTAACAAGAATATTACGTAGCTCACTCATATTAACATGAAATCCACTTCAACAAACGGCGTACATCACCGGATCCCTGCATGATTCCTGAATCCATATTAAAAAAAAAAATGAAGCAAACATATAAGAGAGTCAAATACACGCGAGACATAAGTGAGGTATCATAACTGGAAGGAAAGAGACAGAACAGTTGTCTGGTTTTCGTCAGCCTAAGATTGATCTTCCTGAGCTTACCTGAGCGTCTTAGATGTGCTTCATTCTCCAGCTTCCACTGCATCCTGCACGCCCTACAGAGTTGCAAGCATGTCAGCCCTCATCTCTCGCCATTCTATCGTAAAAATCATCTGAAATCTCTCTCCAAAGTTTCTCATCATTTGCTGGTACGTAATACATTCAAATCGCAAGCTTTATTTTCACAGATCCCATTTCACTCACACCAGCACACACAAAACAGCCAGGAGGCAAGGTCGCTCTAGGGATCTGGGCGTCCCTACCATCTTACGTTGGTGGGGACGGGAACCCCAGCACTGCAAGGATGGGGGCGGAATCACCATTGTTGCGGGGATTTGTTCCCGCCAAAGATGGATGAGTTTCAGACTTTAGGCGTGCTTGCGTCCGCTTACTGCATGCAGGAGATGTAGTGGACTCAAATGATTGTGTGAAATATGAGAAAAATAAAAGATGGATGTTAGCGAGTGGGTGTGGTGAAATCTTGTGGGAAGGACGATCCAGAGTTGTTAGGTGTGTACAGAGTAAAGCTGACTGGAAAGGAGTGAAAGGTGTAAAATCATATTCATTCGAGCATTTAAATGCTAATGCGAGGAAAGGCGTGGGACTTCTGATGAAAAATGAGCAGTTGGTAAAGATGATTGATTACACACACACGCGAGTCCAGATTATGTCACAAAACTTATGTGAGACAGATCTAGAATTGTATTATACTTGCGCATGCACGATGCAGCGACATGCCAGAGGCCATTAAAGATACAGTCACCTTAGATGAACGGTCACATAGATCTAAAGGAGGAGCCTACTGTGGTCGGTGACGTGAATGATTCGTCGGAAAGAGAGGGATCGATGTGATGATGGCACTATTGGAAGGGTACGTGGAGTATAGGTGAAGCAGTGGGTATATGTGTTGCAAATGTATGCTTTCTTCGTAAGGATGTCCATACTAGTATGTGGCACAAGTACGAAAGAGGCAGGGCAGGCACAAGTATGTGGTACAGATAGAGTCTGGGAAGCGTAAACAAGGGCATTACAAATGTGCTTATTGTCAGAGTATATGTTTGACAATCTGCATGATATGAATTTTACGAAAGGTTAGTCTGGACGTTATCAGATTGTATGATAGTACCAGGTGGGTAGCATTCTATATTCGGTGTTGATAGACTAGGAATTTCATTGATGATGTAAGAAAAAGGAGGAGACGCTAAAGAATAGAAAGAAATATGAGAACCAGAGGGAAAAACAATCAGACTCAGTGAGAGACGGGAAGAAAATATAGTATCACCAAACACAGGGAGATCCCAAGGATGGAATTCTCTTTCTTCAGACACGTCGACCTTAAACACTAGAACGGTGTGAGTGTCCCGGCGATGGTGATGGACTCGGGGGCCTCCTGACGCTGACTGGCGTGGGTGAGGAAAATGGCATTGTCGCACACGACTTTTGCAGCAAAATATGATGAGATATGGTTGTGTCACGGCGGGCGACGGCAGCCGTCTATACGCTGTGCCTGGTCTACCGTCAGAACTCAGCGGAAGGGATTTCTTTACACTGGTTTCATAGCGAATGAAGGACAGCAATGTTGTCTGAAGGCGGGGCGTCGGGTGGCGAACCGAAGTTCGGTTGTACAATGTTGGCCCAGTAATGGTGGTAGTGAGCTGAGGTTCAGCTGTAGAGCGGTGGTTCAGTAAAAGTGACAGTCACCCTGAGTGAGTATCTAAACGGATGTTACCTTTCTTTAACCCCAGCTGGACTAAGCGACTTCGATAAGGTAGACTTAAAGTCGTAACACCAACATCGGTTCAATAACGTATTTGTGAATACAAAGCGAAAAAATACGTGAATTTTGTTGTCTCTAAGTATTGTATTTTGATGTCTGCAAGAACCAAGCTGATGAGGTTTGCCACTTGAATCTTGACCACTCCTCTTTTGACAAAGTCATCCCTTGTGATGTATGAAGAAGCCAGCCCTTGGGCCCCTCTGAAACTCCCTCTTTCCCCTCCTCCCCCCCTTAATGATAATCATAATGATAATAATAATAATAATGATAATAATAATAATAATAATGATAACAATGATAATAATAATGATGATTATAATGATAATAATAATAGTAGTAACAATAATGATAATAATGATAACATTAATGATGATGATATAATAACAATTATAATAATACAGTGATGAGAGTGATGATAAGATAATGATGGTGATTATAATAAAAGCAATAAGGATGACTAACAAAAGCAAAATACGTCGACAGTTGCTGGGCCGCGATCGACCAATCTTTATAACAAATCCTGATGATCCTTTTTATCAGATCTTTTGTAAGTATCTCATGATAGCATGAGATGTAAGTCAACACCAGGTTACAAGATCATTCAATGATCTCTTAGACATATTTGGCATAGTCAACCACGTAAATCTTACGACCCACCGATCGGGAGCCTCACTCGACCCAGTAATCGCATACATACCCGGAATGTTGATGAGCTGCCATCCTCCGGGTTATGCAGGCTCGTGGCATCACCAGCTGGTCTTTACTCTCATAAACAGAGAAGGTGGCCACAGACGCACCACCTGGCTCTAGGAACAGGTTAACTGGCAGGATTGGTGTCCAGCCATCAGTTATGAAGATTGGCATAATGTTTTAACTAGAAAATCAGAAGGATATATATATATATATATATATATATATATATATATATATATATATATATATATATATATATGAATATGAATAGACATAGTGATAGATATTTTTAGCTGTTCCATATTTTCAGCGATAAAAAAGAACAGAAACATTCACATTTTAGTTGTCATGTACAATGCTCCAAAACCAGATTTTGCTCCTAAATCTCAAGATTTTATCTACATCCAAGAAAAAGTACAATATTTAATCAGGAGACCAGTCCTTCTCTAGCTACCAGTGGAAGTTGCTGCTAATGAATTATGATAAAACTATGGACTTACTTACTATAAGCGGAGACTAGCAATGCAACAGATCTTTATAATATATTTAGAAAACTTTGATAAGCTGGAATGTAGCAATTCAAAGGAGAATCGGTGAAACGTTGAAGATATCTGCCTGTTCATAAAAATATTTGGTCATACCTGCGAGGCTTCACTTGGATACATCTGTTCCAGTTATTTCATAAGCCCGATGGCACTGTTGTTACTACCAGCAAGTGTATGGATAATTCTACTTCTTTTATCAAAAGTTAAAGACAAGTCCCAGATGCGAGCAGTACCTTTCCTATTCTCTCATCACGAATTATCTATCGTACTATCGTAACCAAACCTACACTATCGTCCCATAGTTTGTACTATCGGATCTAACTTGCATTATCGTAGTTTGTACTCTTACCCAAAATGAATTAGAAAATATTATTGATTGGAGGTAAGATATACAAAGTTCAGAGACCCAACAGTAGCCAGTTACTACAAGCACATAACAAACAGATGATATAGAAAGAACGGAATGAACACACGAATATATTAACGATCGTTAGGAGTCTAAGCTGCGCAGAAAACGCCTATTCATATCATTTTCTGAAATACATATAGAATAGTGCAAAACATAATGATAATGAAAGCAACTATAATGCCAAACAAAACGTGTAGTAGGATTATGTGTGTACAGAGTCCTGCACGTTTGCTGGTGGTCGACAGCCTGGCCGTCTCGCTGGCCTCACCACCGCCCCTGGTGTCGCTGCCATGACTCTGGCTACATCAACTCCATCGTGCTGGAGATGGCGAAGCTGATGGTGAGAAGTGTTCCAATCGTGGGCTCCGACGCAGCAGAGTCAGCCGGAGTAAAATGTGGCGTGTGTAGCGGCCCCATGTGTCTAGCTCACGAGAAGGTAAAGGGTCGGCTTCCCTCCAGTAAGGAAGCAATGGTCCCGTAAGGTGAAAGATGGCCCCATCTTCCTGCAGGATAGATTATTAATCTTTTTTTCGTCCCACATTCGGCCGTCGCGTGAGACGGATATTTTCACAACGTAGTGACACGCCTTCGTTGTTTTCACTGTGAGTTTTGGTTCTTCCTTTTATGGCAGGACGAACCCTGGTCACAACAGCAAGGGGCGAATCTGATATTGTTCTCTCACATGCTACAGTTTCTAGAAAAAGATATAACAGACCAAAGGGAAACCTGCTTGGGACGCTGTCCCTTCTATTCCGTCTTGGGTGTTATTTTACTGGATTTAAAGTCTTCACCGATCGGCTGGCCTTACGTGGCAGCGGTAGTTCTGATTTTAGCTCCGATTTCTCCCTGATATCAAAACTTAGCGTTCAGTAACATTTTGTTTATACATAAATTTGAACGTGAAACACATAAAGTCCTACCTTCGTCAACAGAATTCGTCCTTCAAAATTCTGTCTCCCATTCACTCCATAGATCTGGGTTGTGGAACTGCTGTTCAAACACATAAGCATATAGGCCCATATTCCTTATGACAATACAATCAATAAAAATATCCAAAGTCATTTTCTCAAACAATTTATAATAATTTTGCCAACAACTCAAATACATCCGCCTTACACAGCATCACCAAACATTGAAATGCAGTCACTTTGCAAACGACGCTTGAAAGATTTTGCAGGTGTTCTCTCTCTCTCTCTCTCTCTCTCTCTCTCTCTCTCTTGCACTTACAACCTCACATAACTCAACACACACAGAAACACACACCGCTTAACACTTGCAAGTCGATCCTACACATGACTTCTAACCTTCTCACGACAGAGGGCTGTAAAAGAGAGAAGTAGAAGAAGAAGAAGAAGGAAAAGAAGAAGAAGAAAGAGGATGATGAGGAGGAGGAGGAGGAGGAGGAGGAGCTAACACAGTGAACGTTAAAGAGTGATATATAACGACAGCTTTAGGTGGGGGTAGTAACAACCCTCAGGGGAACCCTGACACGAACGTTAGTGTTGTTGGTAACCCTTGGGTGTACCCTGGCCCTTCAGGGACGCCCTGACCCAACAGGGATGCCATTACTTTTTCAGACGTGCCCTGGCTCTTCACGGGGGCGCGGGCCCTTCAGGTGTACCCTGACCCTTCAAACGACGTGGAAGACGGGGCTCTGAGTAACCCCGCCATCCTCAGCTTTTGACTTTCTCTTCCTCCTAGAAAGTAACAAAAGATATGATGATCGTCAAACCCAGATATCCTAATCGTGTCATCATTCCTTACCATACCGGATTATTTCTTCTTAAGTACAGTGATGGTGTGTGTTGGTGCGGCACATCAAGCTAACGGGCGGGCCCAACGCTGCTAACTTATGGCCTTCACTACTGACATACATATACAAGGCACATACAAAACTCTCTCTCTCTCTCTCTCTCTCTCTCTCTCTCTCTCTCTCTTCACACACACACACAGCCGTCTGTCGGTGGCCTTGCATGAAGGAAACTATCATAAAAAGATAAACGGTAATGGACCTTATGAATGAGTCTTCTATGCAAATTTTGCACGATTAGAGCATTCATCTTAATTAATTTGGTCAGTGGTCATAATAATAGCCAAGGAGTTCAATTCATTTAATAAAAGCAAACACGAAGAACATTTATTCTTAGGGAGTTTAAATAACCTTGTTAGTCCAACACGAAAATACAACTTCTCTTTGTTGTTTTTGTTTATATGTATCTGATATTAGAGTTTTGGTAGAGATAATATATTCTGAATATCTCTGGAGTGAATAATCTTTTATGGTACTTATTTTCGAAGTTTGGTTGAGATAGATGTACGTGTTTTGTTGTGACAGACACGATGTGGACACATGGCCAAGTGTGGCACATTCTTGCCCCGTGTTGGGCCTGCCTGATGGCACAGCCTTGTCTGGCAGGGCATATCAGGTGCATCAGATAAGCCTCCCACGCCACCGTCATAGAGTCTGAACGTAAATAACATGGGCGTAAGATCACAGCACTACCAACCACACGCCCGTGCCCAAAGACCATAGATCAAGGCAGTGTTGCCAGCTTCAACCACTAGGCAACAAACGTTTGTATATGTGTGTTTGTGATTGTGAGTACTCCTGCGTGAGTGGGAAGTACTTCTTCGTGAGAGTGAGCGCTTCGGAGTGAGAGTGATTGTGTTCCTGTACGTGAATACGGCCGTGAGTGTCTGTACATGTAGTTTAGTAATGCGTATCTATGTAATTTCCTATTTGTGCGGCACAGGAAGAGAATTCTGCACTCGTGAGGCCCCATCACTTGAATTGACTCTACCATCGTACAACAACTTTTTAACTTTCTGTATGCGGTCTACAACCGTAATTTCATCACTAAGTTTATTTAACCAATCCGCAGTATAAAGTACTTTTTATTACATCTTAGGATTTCTAACAGGTTTCTGCTTAATTTCATGTTACGGTCTCTTTTTCTTCTATATTTTCATTATTCCGAAGAACTGTTCACTGTTGACATCATCAGACTGGTTTACAAACTCCTTGTGTAATTACCAATATGAAATCACATGTTTCTACACTTTGGGTAGAGAGTTTCTCACTCGTAGGACTCCATCTCCTGAACTTTCTTTATCTCTGATAAGATTTTGTCATTAGGCAGAGCTAGCGCGTAGCATAGCATATTCTAGTTGCGGCCTTATGTAGAATGTAAACATCTTCCTATAAGTTTGTTTATCCATGGATTGAAATGAACTGCAATATTTGATATTAGCCTTTTGGACTCCTTGAATATTCTCCAAAGGTGGGACTCTGGCGACAGGTTAAGGATGATGTCGACTCCCAAGTCCTTCTCACACACAGAATCCCGTTGCTTCTATCCGGCTCGACGACGTTTATCATCGAAACCTTTCGTTGTGACCATCATCAATACATTCACTTGAGCAGAACTTTATCAACCAAACATTAGAGCAACACTGAACTTTGTCTGGGTCCTCGCGAAATTTGATGGAATCCTCCTCGCTTTTCACTTCCCTCTTGACCTTTGCGTCAACTTCAAACATTTAGGTAGGAGACCACACCTTCTGCCAAGTCATTCTCATAGATCAAGAAGACTAATGGTCCCAGAACAGATCCTTTGGGCACTCCGCTGGTGACCTCAACCCATTTCGAGAAATTCCTTTGGCATGCGCCTTTTAGTTCCTTTCCGCTGAGATTATCTACCCATCGAAGGAGTCTCCCCTTTGGTGTGTGTGTGTGTGTTTGTGTGTGTGTATCCAAATGATCAATTTTTGGTTTTCATGGTCATTAGCAGCTTAACGGTCATTAATTAAGATTTCCTACCTTACACATTAGACAATCATTGCAAATCCCTATCACTAATCTCTCACTTATCTCCAATAAATTATAAAACTTGGCAAGAGTTTCACTGACACGTTGTGAAGAACATCACAGCCACAGGATTCTCGCCTTTTACATTTTCATCAACATTCTTAATCGTTTTCACCCTTCGCTAACCTTCAGCACTTTCATTTACTTGTACTGGTGAGGCGAATATCTGTTAAGAGTATTTCTTATTAGCAGTTTTCAAGGTTCAGTTTTTATGATGATGTATGAAACATTACGTAATTGATAAATATCTCGCGTTCCATCTCTAATGCCGTCAGTCTGTATTATCCTGTAACACTTCTTATCATTTACCTCGTCAGATCATCCAGGCGTCTTTATTAGAATCGTCTCTTCTTTCTTCAGTGTCTCTCCTGCCTAATCCTTCTCATGTTATTCTTCTTTTACGTATTACCTTCCCAGACTCGCCCACCGCTCAAGGGTGGAGGGAAGGTGGGTTGCCTGGCGTGGTTGCCGCCGTCAGTAGCAGTGGAATATCAAGATAATTAGGGTGGAGCGGAGACGGTCGGGTAGGTGACGCCCACCACTTCACCCTCCCGTGGTCCCCCGACGGGTAGAAGTGCCCACCCTCCTTCCCCTGAGGCAAGGGTGGGCCGCCACCTGCAAGAGCACTCATTCTCTACGCCCTGCTTCGGCGGGTAATGGGCGCCACCGAGACCCCACGTTGCTCCCCCATGTAAAGGAGAGTTCCTTGCTGATGTAGTAGTGTGGGGAGCGGTGTTAAGACATACCCCGCCCCTATAGCTGAGGCTTCGCCCTATAACGCCCTGTTCTAAAGACAGATAGACAGGTCCCTCCCCACCCTAGACCGACGATTGAAGCGGAAGGCATCCAGGCTCTAAATTCATTACTGGTGGGGTAAGAACGTCACCTGGAAGAACTATGGTCGTTCCTCATTCCTCGCTGTGGATCCTCTGGTCAGGGCTCCTCTCTCGTGGCTTCGTCTCCTCTTGATCACTCTTGGGTATCACATGGTGTGTCTGTTTCTCCATATTTGTCTCTTTCTTCTTCGTCTGTCACTCACTGCCTTCCACTTTCTGTCTTTCTCTTTATCTTGCTTCTCCATTAAGACTGTGAGTACCAAACTTAACTAGTAACTCCGAATATTGCACTCCTTACTTGTATTTACAGGATCCTTATTTCATTCCTCGCTGAGCGGACTTCTCTTTGTCGTTCTTCGTCTCAGCTGCTTCATAAGTAGAATTGTTTTGGGACATTAACGACTGACTCATCTTCTGTAGTTCGTGGCTCAAAGCGAAAAGATTGTTTTATCAGTATTGTTGTTCCTTCCATTTTCATTTTTGCCATCAATACAGATCTTTGAAAGAACTATCTTTATCGTAGTTACATTTCTTATCAGTATCATTATGATGGCCATAAAAATGAGACGTGATATAATTATCATCATCATAATCCCTGCTAAGACTGGCATCTGTGCACGCTGACAGAGAATCTGCTCACACACACACACACACACACACAAATGAAAAACGAAAAGTATCCAACCAGTTTCCATGGTGTAACATATATCGCACATAAGATTAAGCAAACTAAATATTGATCTGGTGAGCTGGCGGAGGAGGAGGAAGAGGATGTGCGAGGATACGTTAAGAGCTGCCTGCCACAACAATGTATTGATGAAGATATTCATACAAAGGAGAATCGGGATAACAAGAGGAGTGTCAAAACTATGATATAATGAAACTTGTTAATACAGAAGGCAGTGTATGGTGAGCCGGTTTCTAAATCATCATAATCATACGTGATGCATAATGATAGACAGGAGCATATGCGATGCCTCCAGCTAATGTGTACAGTGAGAGAAACTTGGAATGTCCTTGTATGATGATGGAACAGTGTAAGCGGCTGAAGGAAACTGCAGTAGTTTAAGGGAGAAAAACCTAAATATGAAGAAGATATGATGTGTTCTCGCAAGCTGGCAGTAACTGAGACACATCGAAAGGAGGAAGAAATAAAAAGAATGGAAAGATTAATCGATACATAATACTGCATGGTCTAAAAACTTTAAGATGTGGGAAACCACATAAAGGTATTGCCAGAGTGCGTGGGATGATACAGTGATATGACGTTCATAATAGATTTGCTGACAAGATAGAAGACGTGGTGAGGCAAGCAGAACAAGAGACAAGGCGTCTGACAGGGCGTTATGGACAAGGCATCAGGCCGGGTGGTAAACAGTGTATCAATGGCAAGGTGACAAACACAGGGTGTGGTAGACAGGGTGTGACGGCAGGAATGTGAGCCTGGGTGGCAAGCAAGGCGTCACAAGCAGGGTCGTGTATCTTGAGCCAGCATGCCGAGGAGTTGTCACTTGTCAGGGGTAGTGACGCATGAATTCACCTTACTGAGGTGATGGCTCCGGGTCAGGGGACGACATGTCAGGGGCGTCACCTGGTATGAGGACGCATCATTCCCTCCCCAACCTCCGCTTCTTGCTTCCTCTCACATCTTCCCTCTTCACCTCTACTTTATCTTCCCTTCCCAATATATTTTACAGCCCTCACTCCTCTTCTTTTTTCTCATACTCACTATTCGCATTCTGTGTCTCCCGTACCTTATCTTTCGTATCCTTCCTCTCTTATCTCCTCTAACCCACCCTCCTGTTCCGTCTCCCATCATCTCCTTACACTTCTCTCCTTCCTGCGGGCTCCGAGCATCACCCGACTCACCTTGGGTGCAATACTGTCTTATCTTAGTTGAAGGAGTGATCGAGCGAGGCAAACAACAGGACCAGATAAAAGGTGAGTCAGTGTAAGCTTGTCTCCCAGCCATCCACTCACTGACGCACGCCTCAGCTCTCACCCCGCCAAGGTCACGTATCCAAATTCTCAGAGCCTACAGAGCGCACGACATAGAGTGCAGTCGTTTTCTGAATCAACGAAAACAGTGAGTCGTTATCATTATTCGTGTATTCTATAAGTGGCGCTTCATGCCTGCCATAACGGAGAAGCATCGCGCCGTTTGTTCTCCTCCTCCAAATTTGAGTGTCAGAAATGTCTCTATTTTTGTACGACTGTCTGAACACATGTCTCCCCCCTGCCTGGGTTCATGTTAACATATGATTCTCTCATGGAGATCGTGGACGATAGTAGTGGACGGGTGGCAGGATGGTGGTCGGGGAGTGGATGGGTGGCAGGGTGGAGGTTGGGCGGCGAACGGGTGGCAGGGTGGAGATCGGGTAGTGGACGGGTGGCAGGGAGGAACGAAGTGGTGGACAAGAAGGGGAGATGGAGGATTGGAAGCATGCTGGAAGTGGGGACAGTAGTGGGGTAGAGAACTGTGGTGGGGAAGGTGCACGAATGATAGATTGAGATGGAGTGAGATAGCAATAGAAGTAGAAACAGAGGCAACAGAGAGATGGTTGTGGGTCCGAAATGGTGGCTGAGTAAAGAGAGAATAGTTATATAATAAAGCATAGTGGTGTGTTAGAGATGGCAGTGTGGAAGGCACAGTCGATGAGTGTGGTATGATGGTGTAGTGAGGGTATCAACGAGATAGAGGGTCGGTGCTCCTGTATGAAGTGATCAAAAGAGGACGGTGGTGGAGAAGGAGGGAAATAGTGATGAGGAAGATTTAACGAGTGGTGGGGATGTAGTGACTCTGTAGTGGAGAAGAGAGCAGGTGGTGGGAAAGGATTGGACTGGTGTTCGAGGAGTATACAGGTGCTTGAGAATGAGAGGAGGTTTAGAGGAAGATAGCAAACGTAAGGAGAGGGAGGGAGTAAGATGCTGGGGCAAGAGGATGCCAAGTCAGTGGCTCACGCCACAGCACCAGTTGGCCTCCCGTCCCGACAGCCCCACCCACCAAGGAGGCTCATCTGCCCCGAGGGGCTTCAACGTTCCGTTTGACTTACTCGTTTGTTGGCGGAAGAAAAGAAGGCCTGAAGCATCTCTAGCTATTAGTCACATTATGCACATTATTCATAATTATCAGATTTAAAGTTTTACATGCGTCTAGAACCAATAGAAAACATATTTCTAAACAGTCTTTGATAACTAGGAAATTATGCTGTACTGTTTAGGTCCACTTTGACAAAAAGAAAATAATCTATGAAACAGTTTTTCAAGTGAAACATTTGCAAGTATTATGGAATCCCCCTCGCATATTTGATGTAATGCGGGAAGGATGAACACTCCAGCATCAGACTATGATTTCACAAGGTGAACTGCTGCTATCTATATGATGGAAACGTAGAATTAAACGCTTGAATAAACCTCTTTACAAGAGGACATGAATAGCACTGATACCAGAGCCACTTAACGTCAGTAACCGACCGAGAAACTATTCTGAAGATCTTTCTGACGTGGTGGACACTGCTGAAGGATAACTGAAGGATAACTGGCCATTCTGTGTCCTGAGGGAAGAATAGCAAGTCACAGGAGTCTGTGTAGGAGGCAGATCCAGAGTGGGACGTAAAGTAAGCAATACATAAATAGAATTATGGTAAGGATCCTGAAATTGATTAAGGAAGTGTGAGGTGCTGGTGGAAAAACGCTGACGTAGTATTTTATGTGATGACTTTGTGTGCTCGGCCATGGAGAACCAAAGCCTGGCTGGAAGCAGTTGTCGAACCAGTGAAGGAAACATGCAAAGAAGATGTAAGAATATCTACAGAGATAAAAGCTTAGCGAAGGTGAGAGTTGTGCGGCTGAGGAGTTACAAAATGAAGTAAAGTGAAGAATTATAGAGTAAGAGGTTGGGAAATACAGGGGAGGGTAGAGCAGTTAGAGCAGAGGAGAACAGTGTGAGTTATGACATGAATGATCAGAGAACACAAAGGCAATCAGTGGACGGGAAAGGAATTTCCATGAATTCGAGCACATAACAGAATTATTAAGGGAATCAGTGAATGCCTTGTGTCACAAATCCATTAAGATAAAAAGCGTTTTTCTTCGTGATAGTCCACTAACCTTTTTCGGATGGAGTTAGGAGCTGACTGAACGTTCAATGACTGTAGAAAGTGGAGACTGTTGATGGTCGCCTAAAAGGCTCCACCAACACTCTACAAGAGTCGAGGGCCTCCCAGCGAAGGGGCCAAGTGTCAAGTTTTCGGTCTGCAGACCTCGCCCAAGGTTGCTCTCATGTTGCTCCACGTACGAGAAACTTTCACATCACGAGTTTTGTTCTAGAAGATGACCAAAATAGTCTACAAATGTGTGCTTGATCTGCAGGGCTTTATAATCCATTCATGCGGAACAAGGCAATCAAACCAAACATGTCTTTAGAAAGTGACTGAGTTCTTCATAACCCGAAGTAAGTTCCAATGACCGGAAATACCAGAAACTAAACCTAGTGGACCATGTTGTGTCATAGACTCGCAGCTACGATCAAATGTCACACGATATATCATTATATCCGCTCATGGATCGAAAACCTCGACCGAGGAAATAAATGGAACTGAACCATTTCAAACATTATCCTCCACCATCCTCAGAATCTATCTTATCACTCGACTGAACACGATCTGATTATGCAGCTCAGAGGCTTTAGAACTGGTAATGAACCTGCAGGCTGTTTAGTTGATCCGGCGGTAATATCATACTGGATCGCGACGTTGAACCTCTGGAATAGGTCGCTGGTTGTCCTTGTGTCCTTGATCAGCTCGACCAGGTTTCTACCAAACTCGCTCTGGAATTTAAGCGCATATTTGCTCCATAGGACAAAAGTCTATGACCCGACGAGGAATGAAAGTTTTCGCTAATTCAGGGTATGGTACCCGATGCAACTGCACGCTTCACTGGCGACACTTTCTTGACTTTTCCCACTCCAAGGGAGATGTGTCTCCCTGACGGTGGAGAAACATATACAGTCTCACGCAACGTGGCTTGTACCCGGCCACAGCTGCTGATGACAAAGTCAGGTCTCCATGCGGATCAGTCAGGCCTGAGAGTCAGCCATCACATGATGTGGATCAGAGACAACAAATATAACAGCCCACTTGATATGGTATTTGATATGGCTCTACGGTGACAAGATTTCAGCCACCATATGGTCCACCAAGTGTGAGTAAGTAACAGAAGCTGAATACAGCTACACTTTTTTCCCTCCTTTAATAGCGTGGCTCTTTGACCTGAATTACTACTGTGGAGCTCATTCTGCGGTTTATTGTCTGCTTTTAAATCATAAAATCTGCAGGGGATACTTGCGCAATGCCCGGGAGGACACGGGCAGCCCCACACAACCCTGACCTGGCGAGGAAATGTACCAAAGATTGGCGAAAAATGTGTCAGATCACACGGACGGCTCATCATTCTATGGTTATCAAGTGGGGGAAAAAAATCTACCTCTTTGAAACCATAAGACAAACTGAGAGGAATTATCGAACAGGTTTAGAATATGTCTGGGATAAAGAATGACTTCCAACGTTTCTCACTCCTTTTCATGTCTTGCCAGAGCAGCCCGCGTGATGCAAACGAGTTTTCGTGCATAAGAATTAGAGCGCTCCACCCTCCAAGGACGACACACACGATGTTGGATCTAAAATATCAATTGATGGCGACTCCCCAAGAACGTTGCAGCTAATTAGAGGCCGTTGTGAAGGTGCTTTGATTAACTCGACTTGGGAGAGTTTAGTGCTCAGGATAAATTCGTACCTTTCAGTAATATCAGAAATGTAGTTATATATTCGTATGTCGCTTCCCTCCGCACATTTATATTAATAGTGCGAAGGGGGGAATCTCTTGACACTTTTGAAGGGGCCCTTACATAAATTTCCCATCCTAAAAGTTCCTTACAGATGAAATACCTTTGATAGGTTGACTTGATGAACATAAAATAAACTTTGGGGACCATTCTGAATGATCTAGTTCGCATATTAATATACACACACAAACACACATATATTCACACATACATCAACACATGTATGCTCACTCAAGAGATGAGGGGGGGCACACAAGGGTATATAT
>JAYMFT010024346.1:0-16290 GCA_038088735.1 Panulirus argus
CTTTCCATGGTTTACCCCAGACGTTTCACATGCCCTGGTTCAGTCCACTGACAGCACATCGACCCCAGTATACCACAATGTTCCATTTCACTCTATTCCGTGCACGCCTTTCATCCTCCTGCTTATTCAGTCCCAGATTGCTCAACATCCCTTTCACTCCATCCTTCCGCCTCCAATTTGGTCTCCCGCTTCTCCTTGTTCCCTCCACCTCTGACACATATATACTCTTTGACAACCTTTCCTCACTCATTCGTTCTCTATGTCCAAACCATTTCAACACACCCTCATCTGCTCTCTCAGCTACACTTTTCTTATTACCACACCCCTCTCTTACCTTTACATTACTTACTCGATCAAACCATCTCACACCACATATTGTCCTATAACATTTCATTTCCAACACATCCACCCTCCGACGTACAACTCTGTAACTCTATCTATAGCCTACGCCTCACAACCATATAATATTGTTGGAACCTCTACTTCAAACACCCATTTTTGCTCTCCAAGATAACGTTCTCTCTTTCCATACATTCTTCATCGCTCCTAGAAACTTCCACCCCTCCCCCACCCCATGACTTACTTCCGCTTCCATGGTTCCATATGCTGGCAAGTCAGTCCACTCCCAGGTATCTAAAACACTTCACTTCCTCCAATTTTTCTCCTTTCAAACTCACATCCCAATTAACTTGTCCCTCAACCCTGCTGAAGCTAATAACCTTGCCCTTATTCTCATTTACTCTCAACTTTCTCCTTTCACACGCTCTTCCAAACTCAGTCACCAACTTCTGCAGTTTCTCACTCGAATCAGCCACCAGTGCTGTATCATTGGCAAACAACAACTGACTCACTTCTTAAGTGCTCTCATCCCCAACAGACTGCATACTTGCCCCTCTCTCCAAAACTCTTGTATTTACCTCTCTAACCACCCCATCCATAAACAAATTAAACAACCATGGGAACATCACACATCCCTGCTGCAGATCGACCTTCACTGGGAACCAACCACTCTCTTTTTTCCTACTCATACACATGCCTTACATCCTTGAGAAAAACTTTTCACTGCTTCTAGCAACTTACCTCCTACATCATATATTCAAAAGATCTTCCACACAGCATCTCTATCAACCCTATCATATGTCTTCTCCACATTCATAAAAACTACATACAAATCCACCTGTTTTTCTAAGTATTTCTTACATTTATTTTTCAAAGCAAACATCTGATTCACACATCCTCTACCACTTCTAAAACTACACTGCTCCTCCCCAATCTGATGCTCTGTACATGCCTTCACCCTCTCAATCAATACCCTCCCATACAGTTTTCTAGGAATACTCAGCAAACTTATACTTCTGTAGTTTGAGCACTCGCCTTTATCCCCCTTGCCTTCATACAATGGCACTATACATACATGCATTCTGCCAATCTTCAGGCACTTCACCATGACCCTTGCATACATTGAATATTCTTACCACCCAATCAACAACACAGTCACCCCCTTTCTCAATATATTCAATTGCAGTACCATCCAATCCTGCCGCCTTGCCGCACTTCATATTACGCAAGGCTTTCACCACCTCCCCTCTCTCCACCAAACCACTCTCCCTGACTCTCTCATTTCACATACCACCCTAACCAATACACCCTACATCTGCCACTCTATCGTCAAATGCACTCAACAATCCTTCAAAATACTCACTCCATCTGCTCCTCCCTCCGTCACTACTTGTAATCACTTCCCCTCTTGCCCCCTTCACTGATGTTCCCATTTGTTCTCTTGTCTTACACACATTATTTACCTCCTTCCAAAACATCTTTTTATTCTCCCCAAAGCTTAACGACACTCTCACTCCAACTCTCATTTGCCCTCTTTTTCAACCTTTGCACCTTCCTCTTGTCCTCCTGCCGCTTTCTCTTATACATCTCCAAGTCATTTGCACTCCTTTCTTGTACGTTATGTCCAAGTGCCTCTTTTTTTTCTTTCACAAACAACTTTACTTCTTCATCCCACCACTCACTACCCTTCGTAATCTGTCAATCTCCCACCTTTCTCATGCCACATGCATCTCTTGCACATGTCATCACTGCTTCCCTAAATACATCCCATTCCTCACCCACTCCCCTCACTTTATTTAATCTCAACTTTTGCTATTCTACACTCAATCTCTCCTGATAGTTCTTCACACAAGTCTTCTTTCTAAGTTCGCTTACTCTCACCACTCTCTTCTCCCTGATATTTTCTCTCTCTCTCTTTCTCTATACCTTCACCACGACAAGATAGTGATCAGACATGCCATCATCTGCCCCTCTCAGCACATTTATATCCAAAAGTCTCTCTTTTACATGCCTATCAATTAATACATAACCTAACAATGCCCGTTGACCATCTGTCCTACTCGCATATGTATATAAGGGTAAAAAACTTTTTATTTTGAAGTCTTTAGCAAATATGAGTCTACTTGTCATAAGTTAAGCCTGTAACCTAGTTCTTGAGTGTGTAAAGTGCAAAATACTGCAAATTAGAATTGTGTATGTAACAGGTCTAAGGCACAGATGCCAGTGGCTAGTTTCTTCACACTGCCTTACCTTTCTTGCCATACTGTATGGTCAAGTTTCTATGAACAAGTGTTTGCTGACCTGATGTAATTCATGATGATTGAAGGATGTGAATCCTCTTGGAAGCACCTCATTTTAGAAGAATGGAATGTTGATTTAACCCGCGTCTGAGAAAGTGGTGTCTCAGATGCTCTTAGGCCTATGCATCTGGCTTTACCTTCCCTCAAAATATACATTTCTGTCCATGATAATGATTGTTGTCCAGACATGTATATACAACAAATCAACACACTGACATTTGTATGCTCTATTGTAATGAGGTCTGTCATGAATTTAGCTTCTCAGGATGTCTCAGACGTGAGGCATTTACGTATTGGTTCCCTTGGGCGATAGTTTTCTTGAAATGTATTGAAATGATAAGTTTGTTTATGTGTGGGAGAGGGTTTAACATGTCTTTATACGCATGCTTTTATTTTCCTTAAAACACCCAAATGGCTTGTGTATGCACACTTATGGATATATAGACATTTGGGGATACGGATTCTGGGGTTGGGTTGTGAAGGGTAATTGGATTACTATGTAAATATATTAACCCAATCTGTTCGTTCAGAAGTATTCCGACCCCTCCACCAGTGCAGCTGGAGGAAACAAAAATATCAAAGTCCATATTTGTGAAAAACAGTGTTTAGAAAATTTAAAATAAACCTTAAGTAAAATGAATCAGCAATGTATGCTTTTGAAAAACATTGCATCTCACCCTGGGTTACACCATTTCACCTGCTAACAAACAAAGCAGCATATGATAGGAATCAACTTCCAGGAATTTAAAACATATGTGAACATTGAAACATTGCAAAAATAGAATAAAATTGACTTACTGTGTAGCTTGTTCCAATTGTTTATAGAGGAGGGGCTTGTGATATAGCACATTAAGTTTATCTGTGTCTGCTGTCTGTCTTTCTCTCATGATCATCATGGTATGGGTAATACATGCTTCAGTCATCTTGGGTGAAAGAAATAAAGTGAAAAGAGAGCAGAAATTAATCAGGGCTCTGCAAGAGTTTGTAGACTTGTTTTTCAATGCTAGAAAGGTTATATGAAGAAGGCCAGTGTCACTGTTGCACACTCCCAGAAGCTTAATGCTCCTTTCCCAAACACTTTTTATATAATTGCAACAGTCTACCACATCTCAAGTATAGTTTTTTTGCCTTGATCAATAAGTATTTCATAAAATGAAAATGATAGAACATGGGATGTGGTCACTGTGGCCAACATATTTAATCTACTTTTACATGGGTAAATATATCATAGCCCTTGGCATCTTTTTATTAATGTAGAAACTCACGAATGTACTTTTAAAAGTAATAAGTTTATATCTTTGAAAGGATGGTCCTGGATGCAATGGGTTAAGCTGTAGGCACCTTTCATTAACTCCAGGGCTTCCAGAATTATCTGATGGGACCCCAAAATTCTGTGATTATCCCTTTTACGACCCAAAGTTACCAAATTTACTTGTCAGGAGGACAGTTCAGAACCATTAGTCTAGTCATCCATTTCTGATTTTACATGTCAAACCATATTGCTGAAAACATGTTTTCATTCTTTCTCTTTTGAGAGTTATTTCTGTATAATTTCTTATATTTACTGATTACTTTTATATATAGATAATGTATGTGATATTCTTTAATGATTTTGACTCCCAAGATATTTTGAATATGTCTTAGAACTTTCTCAATTTAGGTGGGGCCACACCATCATAACATTGTTGGGGAATGTGATTAGAAATAATTTGGACAACAGCTTGTATAGACAATAGTGTGTGTAACTGTAATGACATTGTTACTCCATAGTGTTATGACCATTGTTACCAAAGTCATTACATAGTTGTGGATCCAATGCAAACAGTGTTGGACATGTGTTGGGCAAATTTTTATCGGCAGTGCTGTGGTGTATGAGGAACATGTTGGCTACATAATAATTGGGAACAGTGTTGGTAACATACAACTGTCTCCCATTGAGGAGGTTATTGTTGACAATACTGGTCAGCGTTGGTCAAACCTGTTGACACCAATATTCCCAACACTGTTGTGATGGCATAGACTTGCCTTAATTCAACATTGCTGCAAACATGGGTGGTAGCTTTAATCCAGAATGTTTTTAAGTGTTCTTAACAGTGTTCTCTTGGTGTGGACAAAAATCTCGGCATTAATGATGATGCAGTCACCAATACATTTTACAAACTGTTTTTGTATGATGTGGCCCCACCTTAAGATCAATAATAGTGTAGGCTATAGTGTAAAGCTACATTTTTTGCTTAGGTGTCTTGTTTTGTGTGTTTATAGGTCTGCTAAGATTCATGAATTGTAAATCAGGTGTCTGTAAATTTGTTGTATCCAAAGTATTATCATAGTTTCTACATTGAGAGAAAAGGAGATTTTAAAACAGAAAAAATAAACTGTACGGCTGTCTAGAAAAGAAACTGTACTATTTAGAAAAAACAATATTTACTGCTGTCTAGAAAAATTTTAACTGTACTACTGTCTGTTACGTGACTCACATTTTGAAATATATACCAGATGGATGTATGACAGTTTTACCCAGAAAGATATGCCCTGTACTGCATTATTGAGTTAATATATGTGGTAATTATTTACTTTCCAGGCACCATCTTAATCAGTTTTCTTGAAAAATAACTTCACAGGGCAATGAATTAGGTGCTGAAAATGAGAAATTTGTTAGGGGAGAATGATTACTATATGCGTTAAGTGCACTACCTCTCCACCCATCTACATATCTTGCATGAGCTCCACAAAATTGAGAGGGCTTTGCAGATCAGGAAAAATTCATTAAATGTAATGAATATCATGCAGATGTGATTTCCCTACCCCAGAACCTTATATAGGCTAGTCCAGCTTATGCAGGGCTAATTAAGAATGTTTCTTAACTATGTGGATAAAGGGCTTCAGCAGCATAAAAAAATTTGACAGGAATGTTGTATAAGATAAGGAAAACATTTCTTGTATGGCAGTGCTTGTAAAGTTCCATAGAAATATTAAAAAGTGAACTGAAGTTTGGGCTGTAGCATGTTTTATTACACAGTTTGGACAATTACTTACTACAGATTTATGTGATTTTGTCACAGAAAAGCTTCTTTGAAATTTTGGACACCTATTGGTGAAGTTCACATTTTGTCATGCTGCATTATCATCCATGGATATGTTGGGTGATGAATTAAGATAATTAAAGGAATATAGGAATATATAATGGATTTTTGCAACTGATGGAATTAGAAATGGAAGCTCATCACCATGAGAAAAAACAATAAAGATAAATGCATTTCATTTTGATGATAATGAAATAACGCACAAGTATGTAGAAACCTTCAGAGAATTTTGATGGAATGCTCCTCTTAGACTTTGGGGCATGGAACATAAGTGAAACAAACCAGAAAAATTATGATTTTTGTTTTCAGTTGACTTGTTCAGAGAAAATTAAGTATCAATATTTTTTTCTACCCTCACAAATTTGTCTCTTGATGACAGCAAGATCTGTTTTTAACAGGAATAGCGATAGGGTTTATATCAAGTGGTGCAAGGAAGGTAAATGATAACCATGTTTTCTATATGAAAGCCTTGCATAAGAGGAAATGTGATACGACAGCTAGATTGGATGGCATTGCAGTTGACTTTCTTAAACAAGGGGGTGCTTGTGTTATTGATTTGTTTGTAAGGATTTTCATTTTATGTATGGATCATGGTGAGGTGCCTGAGGATTGGCAGAATGCATGTATAGTGCCACTGTGTAAAGGAAAGGGGGACAAAGTTAAATGTTCAAATTTGAGAGGTATAAGTCTATTAAGTGTACTTGGTAAGTTGTATGGGATGTTATTGGTTGAGAAAGGTGATAGCATGCACAGAATACTAGATTAGGGAGTAATATTGTGGTTTCAGGGGTGGTAGAAGATGAGTGGATTAGGTGTTTGCTCTGAAGAATGTATTTGAGATATAATTAGAGAAACATATGGTTTGTATGTGGCAATTATGAATCTGGAGAAAGCATATGATGAGTTGAGAGAGATGCTTTGTGGAAGGTGTTGTAGAATATATAGTGTAGGAGGAAAGTTATTTGAGGCAGTGAAGAGTTTTTATTATGAAGGTTTTACGAATGTATAGTGTAGAAGGAAAGCTATTCAAAGCAACTAGGAACATGGTAGAGAGGTGGGTGTGGGTTTCCTGGTGAAGGTGGGTCTGCAGCAGGGGTGTGTGATGTCACCATAATTTTTTTATTGTATATGGATGGGGTGTTGAGAGGGGTAAATGCAAGGATCTTGGAGAGAGGAGGAGGTTTTCAGTTGGTTGGAGGTGAGGGAGACATTTGATAAAATCACAGGAGCTTGCGGCATATTTGAGTGAGAAACTGCAGAAGTTGATGTCTAAGTTTTGGTGTATGTTTAAAAGGAGAAAATTGAGAGTAAATATGAATAAAAACAAGGTTATTAGGTTTAGCTTTGGAAAAAGACTTTAATTGGGGTGTGAGTTTCAATGGAAGAATCTTAAAGGAAGTAAAGTGTTTGATACCTGAGAATGGATATGGCAGGGAATGGAACCATGGAGTTGAGGTTAACCATATGATGAGTGAGGGAGCATTGAGAATTGTGTGGAAAGAGGGGTCACTGTTTGGAAGGGCAAAAATTGGTCTATTTGATGGTACAGAGTTGTTTGGATGCAAAGCAAGGGCTATAGATAATGTACAGAGGAGGGTGAATGTGTTGGAATGAAATTAAGGACAATATGTGGTAATTAATGATAGGATAAGAGAGAGATGTGGTTATGGTTGTGGCTTTGAAAGCTGAAGAGGGTATGCTCAAATGGTTTGAACATATTGAGAGAATGAGTAAGGAGTGATTGACAGAAAGGAGTTTGTATCAGAAGTGGAGGGGACAAGAAGGGTAGACTGAATTGGAGATGGAAGGATGAAATGAATAATATTTTAAGTGCATGAGATAGAGAATTGGAGTGATGTGGTATATGAGGTGATATGCTGTCAGTGGAATGAACCAGGATATTTAAAGCAACTGGGAAAACCCTGGAAAGGTCTGTAGTGCCTGGTTGTGGTTTCAGCTCGAGAATGGATGGGAATGAATGATATCTTTGTCAGTTCCTGGTTGTGGTTTCGGCTTGAGAATGGATGGGAGTGAATGATATTTTTGTCAGTTCCTGGCACTACCTTGCTGCTACAGGAAACAGTGCACAAGTGTGAAGAAGATTTCATTTATGATTTTTTAGGAAGTTAAACAGCATACATTGATTTAGTGATTGGATTTGTGTGCCCTTGAAGGGTATGAGTGACCTGATGCATGTTAATGCATGTGTTTGTGGCTATGAAAGATGCTTTGTCTTTTGCTGTCATACTAGTGTATTATGATTTCCATTACTTTTTGTCTTCGTAAAAGAATGATTTGATGAATTGTGTAGGGTATTGTGGTCAGCTTTGGCTGTTCACAATGTTGTATTTATGTATTCATAAGTGTCCCAATACCAGCTTCTATGAAAGAGTCCTGGTATTACCCAGGACCAATTTCTATGAAATAGTCTTGATGTTTACCCAGGACCTAACTTGAAGGCTCCTGAAGCAGGGAAATGTAGACTACTTTGGAGTGAAAATTTCTTTGGTGAGACTGTAGTCCAAATGATAAATCTTTGCCAAAGGTGACTTTTCACTTTAAACATAACCTCTTGCGGGCAGTGATTGGTAACACCCACCATATTGTATTTATTGCCGTTTAAATTACCTCTATTATTTTTATCTTTTCCTATGTTCAGAGTGAGGGAACATTGCAAAACTTTCACCAAATATTATGGCTAGTGATTATTTTAATGTCTGGTCAGAGAATAACTGTAACTAAGAAATGTCTGAAAAAATTGTTTCATGCTTTTAATGGGGCAATAATGTGTGTAAGCAGTGAGAGTTGTTTTAACAAGTATGTACTCAAAGAATGAGGATGTATTCAAGAGGGACAATTATAAAGAGGAAAAGACTGAGGAAGTAAAATGTTAGGGGAAACAGGAGAAGACAAAAACAAAAAATGCGAACATCTTAGCATGGGAAGTGAGTCAGTTATTATTTGCTGATGATACAGTACTTGTGCCAGAATTGAGTGAGATCCTGCAGAAGTTGGTGATTGAGTGTAGAAGAATGTGTGAAACTAGGAAGTTGAAAATGAATATGAACAAAAGTATGGTGATTAGGTGTAGCAGGGTTAAGGGGCAGGTTAGATCGGGTGTGAGTTTGAATAAAGAAAACCAGGAGGAAATGAAGTGTTTAGATACTTGGGAGTGAACATTGTAGTGAATGGAACCATGGAAGTTGAAGTGAGTCATAATTAGGGCGAGGGGGCGAGTAGGTTATAGGAGTACCAAAGAATGTGTGGAAAAAGATAACATTATCTGGGAGGGCAAAAATTGGTATGTTAGAAGGTATAGTAATCCTAACAATATTGTATGGATGCAAGGCATGGGCTATAGATACAGCTGTGGAGGTGTTGGAAATGAAATGTTAGAGGACAATATGGGCTTTGAGATGGTTTGATCGAGTGAGTAATGAAAGGGTAAGATATATGTTTGGTAATGAAAATAGTGTGGTTGAGGGAGCTGAAGAGGTTGTGCTGATATGATTTGGACGTATGGAAAGAAAAAGTGAGGAAGGGTTGACAAAGAGGACATATGGGTCAGAAGTGGAGGGAACAGGGAAAACAGGGAGACCAAATTGGAGATGGAGGGATGGAATGAAAAAGATTTTGAGCAATTGGCGCCTGAACATGCAGAAGGGTGAAAGGTATGCCAGGTTTAGAGTGAATTGGAACAATGTGGTGTACTTGGGTTGACATACTGTCAGTGGACTGAACCATGGCATGTGAATTGTCTTGGGTAAACCTTGGCAAATTCTGTGAGGCCTAGTTGTGGATTAGGAGCTGTGGTATCAATGCAATACACATGACACCTAGAGAATGGATGTGGCCTTTCTTCATATGTTCCTGAGAAATGGCAATAAAGTATGAAAAAGATCTTATGAAGGAATTCAGAGGTATATTGTTTGCTAAATCACAACTTATCTTGCTTACCTTAACTTGCCTTATTCTGAGGCAAGGTACCCAAGATTATTTGCAGTCTGAATGTGAAAAGGAGAATAACCATTAGCAATGGAAGGAAGTTTCTCTCATGGTAGTGCCTGCTGGGCAAAAAAGCCAGTCATTTCACTTCATTGTTCACTATTCTTGCTTCTTCACAGCTGTTTAGCTGTATGTGTTATTATCTTGTATATACATGAACTTTGTAACATCAATGAAATATAATATTTCTGGTATTTTATGTAACTTGAACATATTCTAATCTCTGTGCCTGCAGCTGGCATACCTTTAATTTTTCTTTTCAAATTACCCACATTTTTTTGGGTGTGCATGTGGCAGAAGTACTACAAACTTTTTTAGACAACTTGGAATGCTTTGTTTGTACAGTAGTATCTTGGCTTTTAATTTACTTGGCTATGATTTTTCAAATGTGCCTGCTGTCAATGTATTTAATTAATTTTTTTCCACTACTTGATTTATATTAATAAGAAAGATAATAATATTTGGATATCTGTGTCAACAGCATGAGAAGTATTTGATTGTTATTTCATGTAAGTAATATCTATGGTACTTTTAGAACTTTATCAAACTGGTTTGGCTTGTGACAGGTATGAGATAGATGACTTCATAGTATCACCCCCGTCCAATGAGGATGGGGGCTTCTTTCACCTACGCTATGGACGGTGCCCAAGCCCACGGTCACGCCCCTCCAGCCATGATTGTGCCAAACAAGAAGTGGCTATGACTGTTGAGGTGTGTGTGTGTTGGCGGGGAAGGGAACATATGATTTATTAAGCTATTAAGATATCATGTTTGTGTGTCTTTTGTTGCTTGTGACTGTACTTAGTTTTCTAGTCTTATTGTGTTTTCTAGATATTTTTTCAAAATAATATTTTCTCACTCTTTGATATATTGTCAGTGGGTTGTTTGTAAAGAGTCTGTTAAATATTTATTTTTTACTTTAATCTGGATTTTTATATTTATCTATGTATTTTGTATTTGCATGAATTGGTATTACAGTATCCTTTGTTGTATAGATTTTTCTCTTAGTAAAAAGTTATAGCACATAAAAGTAGTCGTTGTTTAAACCCTGTAATCTTATTTTTTGGAGGCATGTAAGGTCAATTTTTTTTAATGCATTCATGTGGCATATATGTGCATGTACCTAACCCCTTATCAGCTTGATTTGGAATAAACGTGAAGCAATTTAGAGAGAATATTACGTACAGAGTTACAGTTAAACCTTGTTATGCCCAAATCCTTTTCATTATACAAATCCCTTACAGCCCTCTAATGTTCTCTCTGAATGTCACAAGAACAACATTGCACTTTAAATAGCAGACTTTTAATAGGTTACTACAACCATCACCTTCCTTTCAAGTGTCATGTAAGATTGTTGCAAGGGTCTTCATTTCAGTAGTTGATAACTATAGACAGCATTGCTTCATATAGTAGGGAACAGAGTTCTCTCAAGAATTATAGATTTATAGCACATTATGTGAGGAAATTAATTCTTGGTATAGTGTAGTTTATTAAATGGAGCTCTTCCACTGCCGTAAAGTACAGTATCATGTTTGTGATTTGCTTTGTGCAGTTATGAAATATCATAGTGTACACTGATTTCATGGATAAATATATTGCTTTTATGTAACCTTTACTGACTAGTTGAAGTGGGGGAAGACTGAGACGAATGTTTGAGCTGTCTGAAATGAATCTTTCTGAATTTACATTTTTCCCAGTATAATTGTCATTTGAATAGTTTTTTTATATTTGAACATACACACAATCCTTGAAATATCAGAGGTCTTGAAATTTACTTGTGTTAGGGTTGACTCTATCCGGTTATTTATGTGACAGTGAAATATAGATGTATTTACTGGTAGTAACTGTGAGACTGACCCACTGATGAGAACATGGTGCACTCCAGTCAGGACCTACACTTTTTCCTCTTGCTAACCCTTACAGTTGTGGCACACTTTCTGTTGCATATATATGTTAAAACATTTTACATATTTGTAAGTATTTTGCATAATGGAAATACTAATATGTGCAGGCAGATAATCACTGTTAAACGGCTTGATTTTCTGCTGTTTGATGATGCTGTAAATAGTTGTCATGCTGATGATGAAGTTCTTAAGTGCTGCCTTGGACTTACCCTTAGTCAGCCTCTTGCACAACTCCATCTCCTTTTCAAGGCTTAAGATGTTCTTGTACTTCATGCAAGAATTAGAAAGCTTCTAGGAGTTGTCTGGCAATTGCTGACGATGCTTGAAAGAGGCCAATGTTCACAGTGATAATCAGAGGTGCACAAACTATATAAATGTTTAAGACCAGCACACAACACTGTACCTTTTAAACAGTCACCAATGCTATAGAACACTGGGTGGTGAGTACAATAATTGCTGTGGTGTCATTTGTGTGCAGTTTAAAATATTTTTATGTATCTTTTAGATTGACAGATTTTTGATTGGATATTTGGAAGGTTGCCATCGAAATAGAAAAATATATGTTTGTTTGAACATTTCATGGACTTGAATTACAGATAAATGAAGTTTTACTGTATATATATTTTTTTCGTACTTGATTGCCGCTTCCCACATTAGCGAGGTAGCATCAGGAAACAGACAAAGAAAGACACATCCAATCACATACACATATATATAGATATACTCAAGTACATGTAAATACACATATATACATACATATATACACACATACATATACATATACATGTTGCGCATGATCTAGTATTTGCTTATAACCAGGAGGAAAATGAAATGCGTTAAGTTCCTATGAGGGTCAGTTGATGGGGTGTTGGATCATTGTCTGGTGGCAGCACGGATGAAGATTTGTAGAGGTGTTTTGAAAAATGGAAATAATGTAAGTGAGATAGGGTATTGAAAGTAAGTTAGCTTTGAAAGGAGATGTGTGTGAAGAAAAACCATGAAAGCTTGGGTGTACAGTGGAAAATGGTGAGAGTAAATGAAGCAAGGGGAGTGGATGAGGAAAAAGAGATATTTGGGAAGCAGTGTCAGTATGTGTGAGGGAAGTATTTGGCATGTGGAAAGTGGGAGGTGGGCAAGTGCGAAAGGGTAGTGAGTGGTGGGATGATGAAGTAAAGTTGCCAGAGAAAGAGGAAAGAGAGGTTTGTGGGCAGTGTTTACAGGGATGGAGTGCAAATGATTAGAAGAAAGAGTAGCAGAAGATCAAAGGAAAGGTGCAGGGGTTTAAAAAAAGAGGGCAAATGGGAGTTGGGGTGAATGATTATCTGTAAACTTCAAGGAGAACAAGAGGTTCTTTTGGAAGGAGGTTAATGGTATGAGAAAAACAATGAAACCAAATAGGAACGTTGTTGAAAAGGCCAAATGGAGAAATGGTAGCAGGTAATTGAGATGAGGAGGGAAAGAGTGAGAATTCTGAAGGACTGTTGAATGTGTATGATAATAGAGTGGCAGATATTGGGTGTTTGGTTCAGGGAAGTATGTGAAGTGAGAGAGGAATGGAAAGTGGTTTGGTAAAGAGAGAAGAGGTGTTGAAAGTGAAAGCTTTGTGTTAGATGAAATGTGATAAAGCAGCTGGAGTGGATGGTATTGCAGTTGAATTTCTTAAGAAACTAGGTGATTGTTTTTGATTGTTATTGATTGGTTTGTTTGGATTTTCAGTTTATGTTTGGATCATGGTGAAGTGCCTGAGGATTGGTGAAATGCATGTATAATGCCATTGTATAAAGGTAAGGCAGACAAAGGTGAGTTTTTGAACTACAGAGGTACAAGTCGGTTGAGTGTATGGAGTAAGTTGTATGGGAGACTGGTGATTAAGAAGGTAAAGGCATGTACAAAGCAACAGATATAGGAGGAACATTGTGGTTTCAGGAGTGGTAGAGTATATGTGGATTAGGTGTTTGCTTTGAAGAATTTATATGAGAAATACCTTTGAGAAACAAGGATTTGTAGGTGGCATAATGGATTTGGAGAGAGCATATAATATGGTTGATAGAAATACCTTGTGGAAGGTCTTACGAATGTATGGTGTGGGAGGAAAGTTACTAGAAGTAGAGAAATTTTATCAAGAGTGTAAGGCATCTGTGCAAGTAGGTAGAGAGAAGGATGAATGGTTCCAGGTGAAAGTGGATGTGTGGCAGGTGTGTGATGTCACCAAGGCTGTTTAATTTGTCTATTGCTGGGTTAGTGAGGGAGGTAAATGCAAGGATATTAGAGAGACAGGTGAGTATGTGATCTGTAGGGGATGAGGGGTGGGGGGGCAGCCTGGGTAGTGAGCCAGATGTTGTTTGCTGATGACACAGCACTGGTGGCAGATTCATGTGAAAAACTGCAGAAATTTGTGTGTTAGTTTAGGAGAGTGTGAGAGGAGGAAATAGAGAGCAAACTTGAGCAAAAGCAAACTTATTAGGTTTACATAGGGAGAGGCACAGCTTAGTTAGGTGTGAGTTTGAACAGAGAGAATTTGGAGGAAGTGTAGTGTTGCAGATACAAGGAAGCAGATGTGGCAGCAAATGGAACCATAGAAGTGGAAGTGAGTCATGAGCTGGGTGAGAGGGCATATGTCGTGGGATCATTGAGGAATGTAGGGAGAGGGGCAAAAACGTTCATGTTTGAAGGTATAGTAGTCTTAACATTGTTCTATGGACTCAAGGCATGGGCTGTAGATGGGAATATGCAGAGAAGGGTAGATGTGTTTGAAATGAAATGTTTGAGAACAATATTTTGTGTGAGGTGGTGTGATCTAGTAAATAATAAATGAGTAAGAGAGAGGAGTGGTAATTTAAAGATTATGATTTAGAGAGCTGAAGAGGGTGTGCTGAAATGATTTGGACATACGGAGAGGTTGATGAAGAGGAATATATGTCAGAAGTAGAGGGGAAAAGGAGAAGGGGGAGACCAAACTGAAGGTGGAAGGATGGAGTGAAAAATATTTTGAATGGTCTGGGCATGAACATACAGAAGGGTGAAAGTCATGCCTGGGATAGAATGAATTGGAGTGATGTGGTATACAGGAGGTGATGTGCAATATGAATTCTGTTGAACTGCAAAATGTAAATGAGGAAAATGACCTGGGCATAATAATCTATTGTGACCTAAAACCAGGTGAGTAGTGCACAGAGGCAGTGAAAAGAATGAGTGAAATTCTTGGACTCATAATTAGAGCTTGCAAATTTAAGTCTAGGGAAATCATCTTTACTCTGTGCGGTTCATTGGTTCATCCCCATCTTGAATATTGCTTTTAGTTTTGCTCACCCTGTCTGAAAAAGTTGTATACAGAATGAAGAGTGTGCTGTGTTGAGCTATGAAGATGATTCTTAGACTGAGAAACATAAAGTATGTGAGCCAATTAATTGACTCAAATCTCTTTAGCTTAGAAGAGCAAAGGTTAAGAAGGATGTAATACTAGTATGCAAAATAATAATTGGCTTTGATAATCTTGATTTAACATGCTGTTTTAGACTTAATACTTGATGCATCTGATTTCAGTTGTATTCATGAATACAAACTCCTGGGGAAATGTTCTACTTTGAATGAGGCAAAGTACTTTTTCTTCAAAAGGAGTGTTAACATATGAAATGATTTACCATTTAGAGTGGTTGAAAGAGAATAACCTGCAAACTGTCAATATGTCTAAGGAGGTACAAAATACATAAGTCATGGACTTAGAGCAAAATATATATTAAGTTTATTTGCAAACATAGCTGTATACTGCTTTCAACCACTCTGTTATAAAAAAAAATAAAATAGAATGGTCAAAAGCAGTACCATAGCTATGTTTAAGATTAGCTTTAATATATATTTTGCTTCAAGTACATGACTAACCTTATTTGTGCCTTCTTATTCTAATTTACAGTTTGCAGGTTATTCTCTCTTTTAACCACTCTAATTGGTACATCATTTCATATATCAACACTCTTATTTAATAAAAAGGACTTTGTCTTATTCAAGATGAAACATTTCCCCAAGAGACTGTATTCATTACTACAAGTTAAATCAGATGAATCAAGTCGTAAGTGGCTTGTCTCAATTAGGTTTATGCAGGTGTGACCTTACCTTGCTTCATGGCTGCTGAGTTGCCAGATAGGGAATGGCCTGGGTTTGGGGTGGTGGTTTCCTAGGCTATCTTGGGAACATGGTTCCTACCTGTTTATATGTACCTCCATTTGCTTTTTGTGATTAGTATCCATGAAAATGTTTTGCAGTACAGACGAAAGCTTGGAATTCTTGTATTTTCATTTCATGTTTGAAATATTACTATTATTGTTATACGTGATTGCTGTTTCTAGCATCAACAAGGTAGTGCCAGGAAACAGAGAAAGACCCATCCACTCATATACACATAAATACATACACGCACATATATGCACAGTACATACATATTCATACCAACTTATACATATATACATACATATGCATATACACATATACACATTCATACTTGCTCGCCTCCATCCATTTCTGGTGCCACCCCGCCCTAAAGGAAACAGCATCGCTACCCCTGTGTCAGTGAGATGGTGCCAAGAAGCAGATGAAAAAGGCCACATTCACTCACACTCAGTCTCTAGCTGTCATGTGTAATGCACCGAAACCACAGCTCCCTAT
>JAYMFT010024357.1:0-16289 GCA_038088735.1 Panulirus argus
AAAGCTCCTCACAACTCTCGTATCTCCTTTGACGGTTCTGTAATTCCACCTCTTGACTCAATGAACATACTTGGTATGACTGTGACATCCAGTCTTTCTTGGAAACCCGACATTATGGGAATAGCTAAGTCTGCCTCTAAGAAACTGTGTGTCCTGTTTAGATGTCATAACTTTGTCTCTTCTGAACAGTTGCTCCGTTTATACAAGGGCTTAATACGTCCTTGTATGGATTACTGCTCCCACATTTGGGGTGGTTCTAGCTCTGTTTCCTTACTTGACAGAGTTGAGTCAAAAGCGATCCGACTTAAAAACCGTCTCAGGCTAACTTTCAAACTTGACCCCCTTGCCCTACGCTGCAATGTTGATTCACTTTCCCTTTTCTATAGGTAGTACTTTGGCTTTTGCTCCCAAGAGCTGGCTGCTTGTGTACCCCCACCGCTGGTTTGACCACGGAATACTCGGCAAGCTGTTGAGTTGCATGATTATTGTGTGGCCATCGGCAACTCAAGGGTGTGCCGTTTTGATAGCTGCTTCTTTCCCTGCACGTTGAAGCTTTGGAACTCTCTACCTTCTCATGTCTTTTCCCCATAACTATGACCTGGCGTTTATCGAGAGACATTTTTTCACTTTCTCAAAAATTTGTAAATACTTCCCCTGGCTTTTGTACCCCCTTTCTCAGTTCTCTCTATATTTCAATTAGGGACCGGCCGTGATGTGGACTTCTGTCCGTGACTAGAGCCTTAAAAGAAAAAAAAAGTGACGTCAACTGTAATATTGATAGTGTTTTTACATTATCATGAGACCATACATCAGATCAGTAAACTGAAATCTGCTGATGGCCAATTTTTTTTACAACTAATTTTTATGATATTCTGTATTCTTTTAGGTTATAACAACTTTTTTCTTTGCATTTATTACTTCTTGGTGTTATTTCCACACAAAAGTTTTGTTTTAACCCATTCACTATGTGTTTGGATTTTGAGATTTGTTCTTACATGTCAGTTTTTCTTGCTGTTTTGAAAATATTGATTTGAGATATTTTGATACTTTTCCTTTCCCCCCCATTATACTTGATCGCCGTTTCCTGTGTTAGTGAGGTAGCACCAGGAAACAGACAAAGTATGAGTAGGAAAAGAGGAGAGTGGTTGGTTTCCAGGCTAACTTCAAAGCTTTACCTTCTAGCTCTGTGCTGAAATGTTGGTTCACTTTCCCTCTTCTATAGGTATTACTTTGGTTTTTGCCCCATCCAGTAGCTAGACCACATAGTAATCTGCAAGCTGCTGCATCACATGATTACTCAAGGGTAGGCTTTTTGATCACTGTTTCTTTCTGTACACCTTGAAGCCTTTGAACTCACTATCCTCTCATGTCTTTGCCAATAAATATGATCTGGCTCATTTAAAAGACAGGATTTTCACATCCCCAAAATTTGAGAATAATTTCTCCTTTGTCTCATCTTTTTCCCTTTCATTAACCTCTATATTTCAATTAAGACCCTGCCTTGATTTGGACATTTGTCTGTGACTAGACCTTCCTGCATAAAAAAAGTTATTGTTTTTATACTTTTTGAAATTGTCTAAAAAATTTTCTGCAAGTATTCCCAGTCCACAAATACATTGCACTTGTTTTCCTTTTCTCTAAGATTACTTTATATTCACGTAACCGTCAGGACTTTTCTGTATGTTACATCTCTGTATTTCATGATTTATGTGAGTTTTCAGATCAGTTTCAGTTGACATAGAGTTAGAGAGTAGATAGAGAGATAGATGGACAATATTTTATTTATCATGGATTACTGAATGTTAATTCTCATTCCTCAAAGGCTCCAGCAGAGGAAGTTAGATTGCTGAAGGAGAAGTTAAGTCAGGCAGAAAGGTCAAGAGATCTTGCTCATCAAGAAGGTGAGTACACCATTCTTTTAGCTCATGCTAAGCCTCCCCATCTAAGTGGTGATATGCAGTAACATTGATTCAGTTGTTTTTGAATTGAGGTTATTAGTTTTGCTTTCTTCAGATACCACAAGATCATAACCTGGCAGTCCTATCAGTGGAACCATAAACCAATAAAGCCCAAATACCCTCACAAATACCGTAACCCCTTAACTCCTCTGGACATAAATTGATGTGAGGGGAGCAAGTCTTCTATCTATCTATCTATCTATCTATCTACCTGTCTATATATCTGATGCCCATTCCCTCTGGGAAATTCCATCAAGGGGTGGCCATGACAAAAGAATCTCCACTTGTCCATGTCCTTACATGCCTCCCTGGCATACACCATTCTGTGCATTCTTCCACCATTTCTCCCTCCAGTATTCTTCCACCCTATTTGCCCATGACACAGGTGGTCTTCCTTTCACACCAACCCCTTTAATGTACTGTCATACACTCTCCACATAAACTCCCGGTCTTGCATTCTTTCCACATGCCCAAACCACCTCAAAGTATTATGTTTCACCCACTCTACCACTCCACTATTCATTCCCTTTACATTCCCAGCCATATCACATCTCTCATACACCCCTTCATTTCTTTTTTCATTCCATCTAATCACACCACATGCTCTTCTCAAGTAGCTCATTTCCATTGCCCGGATTCTGTGATTCATTCCATGTTTATGTTTCGGCTGCTTAGGTCAAAGTCAGGAGGACTAAGCTGTCCCTTAATCCTCTGTACACTTCCATGCTTACACCGTTACCCTTCATTATTCTCTTAAGGGACCCAGAAACTCTTCTACCCTGTACTGCTCTCTCCCTTATTTCTACTTCCATGTCACCAGACTTACCCAAGACAGCTCCCAAATACGTAAATTCTCTCATCTCTTCCAGTCTTTCTCCCTTCATATCTGAAGCACACTTTAGTACAATTTCTTCTTTAACTCTATATGGTTTTACAAAATCTATACTTTCATTCTGTTTCCTTTCAAGCACCATTACTGTACTTTTACTTGCATTTACCTTCAATTGCCTAGGCTTACACATCATAAAACACGCTTACATTTTTCTGCAACTCCTCTTCACTCTCAGCAAACAACACAGTATCATCCACAAACAGGCTTGTCACTAACGCCACTAACTACCATATCTCACCACCACACTCCATCTTTGCATCCGTTTTCCCTAGTTTTGCTTTCACCTCTCTTATCACTCCTTCCATATACATATCAAAAAGCCACGGTAACATCACACAGCCCTACCTCTCACCTACAAGTATACCAAAACTTTTGCTCAACTCTCCATCAACTCTTACACATGCATTTGATACCCTGTAGAAGGCTTTTGCACCATCTATCAGTTGTCCACATACCCCATATATCCTTAACACATCCCATAAAGCATTCCACTTGACTCTCATACAGTTTCACCAGATCTATAAAAGCTGCATACAACTTCTTACCTTTCGCTAAATACTTTTTCACGGCCATCTTTACCACAAATATCTGATCCATACATCCCCTACCTTTCCTAAAACCCCCATGCTCTTCACTTAGTCTGCATTCAGTCAATTCTATTACTCTGTCAAAAAACTTTCTTGCATACACTTTTCCTGGTTTACTTTCTCTATGATTGCTATGTACATCCTTAGTGCCTTTTCCTTTGAATAAAGAAACAATAATAGCTTTCTCCCAATCCTTAGACACAACCTTCTGTTTCCATGTTAGATTACATATCAGATGCATCCACTCTATCACATTTTCTCATCCATACTTCAGCATTTCAGCTGTAGTCCCATCCACTCCAGGTGCCTTCCTACCTTCAGCCTCATTATTGCCCTTCTTATCTCCTTTTTTGCTTTTGGTCTTGCACTTGTATCCTCTTCCGTCCATCCTCCATACCCATGCATGTAACCAGTGCTGCCTCCTCTTCTGCCACATTCATCAGTTCTTCAAAATACCCTTTCCATCTTCCTTTCACTTTCTCCTTTTGATACAGCAACTCCACTTCCATACTTCTCACATTGACATTCCCACTATTGTATACATCTTTCCTTTTTCACCTCCTTCCAGTATAGTTTCTTTTTATCTCTACACTTTTCCCTTAAATTTTATCCAAAATCTTCATCTAATCTTCCTCTGCTTTCCCCTATCATCTTTGTAACATTCCTCCTACATAGTTTGTATTCTTCCCTCCTTTGCTGAACTTCCACTGGTACATTTTTGTTGAGCAATATACCCTCTACCTTTTTCTTTTCTTCCACAGCATATCTAATCTCTTCTGTCCACCATACATTGTTCATTTTATTTCTGTATCTCATGACCTTGTATCCAACTACTAATACAATGTTTAATAGTATTTCTCTAAACATTTTAAACACCTTAGTCACACATGACTGCATCCCTACATACACTGCACTTCCATATAAGCTTTCAATTACCTTCCTTTCATACTCCTCCCTGAATTTTTTTTTATTTATCTTTTTTCTCTTGGCAACACTTTTACTTTCCAGTTTTCCTTACACCATACCTCCACTTCTCCCTGACCCTCATCCCCACAAGAACTGTGAAATGGTCAGAGCTTCTAAAGAATCCTCTCACAACTCAAGCATCTAGCATGGCCTTTCTCAGTCTTTCATCCACGGCAACATAGTCAGTCAAAGCCTTTTGCTCTTCTCTTCCATCATTCCTCATCCATTCATATATGTGGATCATCTTATGCTGAAAAAAGGTGTTTGCAAGGAATGAACCCCTCTCAACACAAATATCCACAAAATGACTTCCATTCTCATTTACTCAAGACGAGTCTTCTAGACATAGATAAATGCACTGAGTTTCTTGCTTTCATTTCAAGGCAATAAGCTGGACATGGTTGGTTGCCAAGTTGGCACTGCACATTAATTTCTTCCCACTGTCAGTCATCCTCCAGACTTGCCAAAGAGGATACATTAATCCCATGAACTTTCTAGGAAGGAAATTGAGTGGCCTTTGGTAGATTCAGAGGACCAGGCAGAGGATCTTGAATTACTTTTTAATGATGATGATTTCACTGGATTGTGTGGAGAATGATTTTATGGACACTGACTCTTCCAGCATTGAAAGTTGACCTAAAAAAGCAGAAGGTGTTTCTAGCACAGTTGGAGGCATTGTTGTCAGCACCCTCCTGACCTTAATTACAATGCATCTGACTGGTAAGCTGTTACTTTTACAAACTTTATAATTTTGCTGTTATGGAAAGAATTGTCAATGAATCATACTGATTACATCAAAAAAAGATTTATTTTTATGATAATTGATAATAGACTTTTTGGCTAAATTGAAATGAAACATAAAACATGAGTAGTGGCAGCTCACTTGACAATAAGGCCTTACTCCAGGGGTAGTGGCAACTCAATTGACAATAAGCCCTTACACCAGCACTTTTATATTTGTTGTGCTGACACACTTACAAAGCTTCTACACGTTATCAGAATGTTTGTAGTATATGAACTTAAAAATACTGTCGTGATATTTTGGTAGCAGATTCTTGTCCTCCTTAACTATTCTCCTAAGGTGGGACTCTAGCAACACGTTAGGGACAGTGTTCACTCTCAAGTGCTTGTCATGCACATATTTCTGTAACTTGTTACCTTTTTGGTGATAATCATAATGAATCATATTGAGGTCTTATTTCACTCTGGTTCCTCCACATTTTTTCATATTTACTCATGTTGAATTTCATCAACCATGTATCAGACCAACTCTGGAGTTTGTCATGGTCTCCTTGTAAGGCAGTGGAATCCTCCATACTTTTCGCTTCCCCCATAATCTTTCCATCATCTGCAAACTTATTTATGCAAATCATTTACAGTAATCAGAAATAATATTAGTCCCAGAACAGAACCCTGTAGCACTGCACTGGTAACCTCAATTCATTTTGAGTTGGCTTTCTTTGTTCCCTTAGATAATTTATTCATCAGAGGAGTTTCTCCCATATTCCTACCTGAGCTATGGCATCAAATCCTTTCTAGCACTCCAGCCTTCCATTTTATCTAAGATCTCTGTCTTTGTAATTCGTGACCTCCTCTTCCTAAAATTGTCCTCTGTAGAAAGTCATTTATAGGCTTCCTCATTATCTTTTCCTGAACCTTGCAGACCATACTCATCAGTGAAACCTCTCTGTAGTTCATTTCCTTTTGCATCATCTGCAAAGATATTCTGGTAAGAGTCTATACCTTACGGCTAGTCATTCACATAGATCAAGAAGGGTAAGGCTCCCAAAACAGAACCCTAGGCACCCCATCCAATAAGATAATCTTCCTTCCATTAAAGGAGTCTCCCCCTTATTCCTGCCTGTTATTGCAGCATCTTAATAAGCCTCCCATGTGGTACTCTGTCAGATGCTTTCTGGCAGTCAAGAGAAATCAGTCTTCCCAGCCTTATCCTTTCCCTGAGACAGAGCTCAGTCTCTCACGGGAATCAAAAAGGCTAATTGAATATGACCTTTCCCTAAAACTGTGTTGCCTCTCAGGTAATTTCTCCTTTGTAGAAAGTCATGTGAATGTGTGTATAATTATCTGTTTACCTGTTTGTGATTTCCTATATATATATGTTCTGTATGGAGAGAGAGCTTTACACTCATGGGGCCCCATTTCTTGAGCATTCCTTTCTATCCTACATCTTAAATTTAAGTATGGTGTCTCCATTAAGTATGCCCTTTGTCATTCTGTTCCATTCATCCACCATTCTTATACTATAAAAGTTCTTTACAAGTTTTTCAACAAAATTTGTAATTTTTTTTAAGTTGTCTGATTGCTATATCCTTACATCTCTTGAAGAACTGTTCATTGTCATTTTCATTAAATTGTGATAAAGACTTACTAGTTTTGATCAGGTCACCTCTCACTCTTCTCTTTTTTAAGATGGGTTATGTTGAATACATGCATTAAGAGGAGATAAAGCTAAAGCCTTTAGCCTTTCCCTGTAACTTAGCTCCTAATTCTTGTACTATTCATATTGCCCTCTTGTTGACCTTCTCTATTAGCCCTTTGTGCCTCTTTAGTTGTGATAACCAAAATTAAGGGGTGTATTGTAGTTTTGGCCTTATGTAGTACATGGACAGCTTGCTATATATTTCCTTATACAGTAAACCACCTGTTAACTATAATTTGAGACAACAAAATGTTCAAACCAACTAGCGTTTTTCAATTTAGGTTGGCAACCTTCCAAAATCTGAAAAAATAAAGAATATTTTGAAGTGTATGCGCACTACACTGCAGCGATTAGAGTACTCACCTCCTTATGTTTTATCGTTTTCCATGTGCTTTCTGGTGTGGTGTTGTATGCTGTCTTGTACACTTGTGTATTTTTATGCACCCTTGATTACTACTGGGGACAAATAGCTACTTTCAAGCATCATCAGTATTTGCCTGACAACTCCTCAAAGCTGTCTACATCTTGTATGAAGTGCAAGAAGAATGTCTTAAGCCTTCAAAAGAAGATGGAGTTGTGCATGAGGCTGACTAAGGGTAACTCCAAGGTGGCACTTATGAGGGACCACTGTTGGCATCATCATGCCATACTACATTACCAAGTAACAGAAGGAGATTGAGTAATGGCAAAGTCCTTCACCTGGATTGTTTTATATGTGAAAGTGTATATGAGAATGTAATAAATAATATCTATTCAAACATGCTGTGCTATATAGATACTTTAGTAGTTATATCTATGGATTTACTTTCTGACAGTGGTTGAACGTGTTGGTGAGAATGAAGCTGTGAAGATGATACGTGTAAAGGAAGGACTGCTGAAGCTAAGTGGAGCTTATTGTGAACTAGCCCAGAAATGCTTGGTGATCTTTACTGCACATCAGAACATTGCTTCCCAGTTGCCAGATGTTCATGATAGAGACCTTCATGATGTGAAGTACACAGGTAATTTGCTTGAGTGCTTTTTATAGCTTTTATCATCTGAAATTTTTACTTTATTCTCTGTGGCTTCATTATTATAATTATTATTATTATTATTATTATTATATAACTATTTGACCTCAAGACCACTTTCTTGGAAGGGAACCTGCAACTTCAAAGTTGCAGTGCTTCATGTAACAAAAAATAATTGACTTCTTTGGAGTGAGAAGTTACCAGATGAAACTGTTTGTACTTCCTTTCATCAGCCTTGCCAAAGATTACTTCTCTTATATTTTTCCATACTTGATTGCCATTTCCAGCATTAGCCAAGAACAGTAAAGGAAAGGACACATCTGCTCACATTCATTCTCTAGCTGTCATGGGTAATGCACCAAAACCACAGCTCCTTAACCACAACCAGGCCCCACAAACCTTTCCATGATTTGCCCCAGACACTTCACATACCCTGATTTAGTCCATTCTATCTTGTGCACACCTTTCACCTTCCAGCATTTTAAAGCCCTGATCGCTCAAGATAGTCTTTCATTTTCCTTGTTCCCTTCTCTTCTGACACGCATATCCTCTTTGTCATCCTTTCCTTGCTCATTCTCTCCATAGGTCCAAATGATTTCAGCTTAATTTCTTCAGTTCTCTCAACCACACATGTATATAACAGTATAATATTTACATTTCAGGTGCAGGATCTGCTAGGAAGTTTGTCCAAGAAGCCAAGGAACGGGTGCGATCTTATCGTCGTAATAGCATATCTCAGAAATCTGCACTGCCAAGAGATCCTCCCCCACCATATACCCCATCTGATGAACACCTGAATAATCTTTCTTCCAACACTGTGCACAGTGGAACCAGTAATACATCACATAGCATGCCATGCAACCCCAGCATGCCATGCAACCCCAATAGTTCCTCACTTAATGAACCATCTGCTCCCAAGGCTTCCGTGTCATCAATAGATTCTTCGGAACCCAGAGGACCCAACGTGCCACACAGTGCACCTTACAGTAATGGTTCACAGAATCACTCCACAACCCCAGATGCTTCTGTCTCATCTGTTCCTCCTGTAACTTCACATAACCCATCAAGCCACATTTCCCCAGATCACCCAAGGTCATCAAGACCCTCTGTCTTCTCTGCTTCTAAAAGCCCTTCTCTGCCTGAAGAGCCTCATCCTCCTCATTCACCTCATTCTAACAGTGCACCAAACTTGGTTGAGGAATCTCCAGGAGCTCAGGTAATGAGGTATCCACCACTCAGCATTGTTGATAACTCCAGTTTTAATGAAAGTTCATTTCACCCTGATACATCAACTTCAAGCCCAAATCTTGCTTGTAATCGACAGCCAAAAACATCAACACCAGATAATTCTCCACCATATAATCCTTACTATGAGTGGTTGCCAGTGGAAAGTAATGAGAAGGAAATTAATGGAAAATTCTCACTAGGAAATAAAGATCTCCCTACTACTACTACCATCAGTAAATCAGAAGAAAGGGGAAATAGTAATTTTCTTATGACTGCTCCATCTGTGCGCCCAAGGATGAATAGGAATTTCTCTGTTGAAGATGACTCAGATGAAGTTGAGACAGGTGAAGAGGGTATATCTGGTGCAATGAGAAAGTCATCTGTGAGGTGAAAATAGGAATGTTGTGACATAACATGTAATATGTGTGGACTAGGTATAAAATCTTGTGTCAGATTAACAGATCTTGAAATGCAGCTTGTGATATTAAGCTTCATTGAAAACTGAGACCAAAGGGTCATTTATTGATAGCTTTAATGATAATTACATTGGAATTAAAGGGTCATTTATTGACATTATATATAATACTTTTAATCTTCATTGTGGGGTATACAGTAAGTTGAAAATATTATGATAGTAATCAAAGAGCATGTAGCCATTTACAATATTCATTATTTCACACTTATGCTCGCCTTGCAGGATTTAATTTTTTTCAACTTAACAGATCTCTGAGGGACTGGGTTTTCAGTGATCTGAAATTTGTGCCTTTTAAAAGCACATCATTGTGGTTGTGTTAGTAACATAAGTTTTGACCAAGGGCCACAGTGCACTTATTCACTGAAAGAGAAAATTGTCATAATTTGCTAGCCATAGTGATCACATCTCACCCTCTTTCACTAAAGTTTTAAAATCTATTTACAGTTGTATCCTGTAAGTTATTTCATAGTTGTGGCAGATCAATAAATCATATATATATTGTGTTAGGAGAGTAATATACACTCACTGAGTGTGAATAATAATGACAGTGAGCTTTGAAACAGTGCCTATTTACATTATTAAAAGATTTATTGTGTAAATGTCTCTGCCTCCATTTTTTTATTATGATGATATGGTGAGTTGAATTTTTTCACTGTTTCGTAGTTGTTTCAGTGTGCTTTATATTGCTAGTAATCTACATATTTTATATAGGTATTTAGATGTGCTGGTTTGTCTGTCGGCTAGTGGAATCCAAATGGTTGTATTTCCTGCCACTCACTTGGGGTAGGTTTGTGACTGTCACCATGTAGTACAGGTAGTAAGTTATTTTTTATTTATTTAAGATTTTCCAATTGTTAAAGTGTGTTTTAGTCTTTAAAAGTTATTTTGCCAAAATTAGGAATTCCATTTTCCCCTCCATTATATGGAGGAAAGTGAAAGTTTTCTGTTTGTTTGATTAGAAATGTTGAACTGAATGCCAATATATTTTTCGTGCTCTATGTAGTCCTCTTAGAGTAACAAGGGTTTTTGGAATCAGTACTCTGCTTGTTTTCAGTTTTCATATTGTTTAGAGTTAAGTATGTCTGTCTCTATCTATCTGTTTATCTATCTATCTATCTATCTATCTATCTGTATCATTAAAAGCCACTCCTAATTCTACCAGTCTATTTTATAAATATGCTCCCAGTTCTGTAGTGTGGTTCATGTACATAAAACCTCTCCTATCACTCAAATACATTCTTAATCTATTCCCCCTGTGTTACAGAAAGATCTCACTTTCTCTCTCTCTCTCTTTCTCTCTCTTTCTTTCTCTCTCTCTCTCTCTCTCTGTCATGATAGTTTACAAATACAGTGTTTAACTACATGCATGAAATGAATGTAACATTTGAAGGGAAAGTGTATTTCCAATAAGAGAAATCAATCCCATCTTTAGCAGCTGCCAAATGAAAACATTTTCTTTCCCCTACTTTTTGTCTAATAATTACATCTGGAATTTTACAGTGTGATAAAAGACCATTATTGAATATATGTTATACCCTTGAAAGATTGAGAGTAAAACTGAGAATGGAGCACATTGAACTGAAGTAATGGGAAGTTTTTGCATTTCATAGTCTAGGAAGAGGCAGTGGAATGTGAAGTGCCATATTGGTAGTGAATATCTTAAGTTTGAATGCAGAGTGTACTATAGTTGTTTGTGAACAGATGTGGTAAGGGTACAGTTAGAAGTACAGCATGAATACTAACCCTTCAGATCTGTAATCAAATAAGCCTTTTGTTTTTCTCTCTTTCCAGTACAGCAGAATTAAGCTTAGCCCCTTTATACACCAAGATTTTCTTATGAAGTGTACACCCACTAGGAGAACATCTATATCAACTTCTTATACTGTTGCTAGGTATTCTGCTGTTTGAAAATTATTTCTTCAATGTGAAGTATGGTTGTGAAAGTTGCATTACTCCGTATGACAAGTACACTAAATTTCTTGTCCCCTTTTATTTCACACCATATGCAATTTATAGTTTAAGTACATGCTTTGAGTCATATTTACAGAAAATTTTACTTTGTTAACTACAGAAGTTTTATAACTAAGAATAAAATGAGCAAAATTATGATTGTGCTTTGTGTTTGAAAGCCATAATTTTGAATTAGAGTAAAGGCTATTTTTATTCCCCACAAAAGGTGAGGTAGTGCCAAGAACAGATAAAGAAAGGCTGCATCTGCTCACATCCATGCACTGAAACACAGATCTCTATCCACAACCAGGCCTCACAGTCCTTTCCATGGTTTACCCCAGATGCTTTACAAGCCCTGGTTCATTCCATTGACAACACTTCGATGCCAATATAACACATCGTTCCAAGTTCCTCTGTGTATGCATTTATATACCAGTATCTTTTATTACTATTTTAACTGCAGTTTCCTACTGTAATAATAGGATGGCTGTGCAGAAATTTTGATGAGTATACTTCCCATTTGTATTTCTTGTAGGTTGGAAATTTTATGCTTTATGCGATTCTGTAACCTATTCACTCTAGCTATTACACATATCTCTGTATTTTATTTTTTGTTTAATGTGGCTTGGGCATATACAGTTAAAATTTTGAGAATCACCTGCCTCTGGCTAGAGGGAAAGTATTCAAACAATAATGCTTGTAGTGGCATTCCATGCATTGTTACCAGATCCTATATCCTAAATTTTTGCCATTCTGTGTGATGTTAGGGAGGCCTGTACAAGGTCAGTGCCATCCTGTTATATAACTTGTGAATTTGTATGCTTTCATAGAATGTTAGGTTTCAGTGATGAATATCCTTTATAATCATACTTCTTTGTGACAAAAACACTTCCAGAAGTACCACACCTATCACTATACATACTTGGCAGTGGAATAGCGTAAATTAACCCCTACATACAGCCTCGGGTCCAGGAGACCTGACATGATTTTTTTTCATTGCTTTGGTTTTAATAAACGTAAATGCATATGGTTTTGAACTTCCATCAAATATTCTATGGTTTAATTATCAGTACTTTATTATGGGGTAATGTTTAACAAGTACATATTGTAGGGGGAAAATTATATTTTAATGACTACCCTTACTTTTCATTGCCTGTATCTAGTAGACCATACCATCTCATTTTTGTTCATACCAATAATGACATTTTAGTTACTACCCTTAGTTTTCATTGCCTGGGTCCAGCAGACCTTACTATCTCTATTTTGGTAATTTCAGAAGTAGTCATTTTAATGCTTTGTTTTATAATATTTTACCAAAAATGTAACCCAACTCTCATTAAGGACATTGCAGAGGTATTAGATGTGGTGACATTGTCATTTAGTCTGCCACAAATTTACATGTCAGTAAATTCTTGGCACATGTTTTCTGTTTTCTTAGTTTGGTGTTTTTGTTATTCTCTAAAAAAAGGTCATTTTTCGTCTTCTGCATGATGTATGTAATCTTTCCTGATGATATATTCATACTTGTTTGTTGTTTCCCCTCATAGTGAGGTAACAGGTAACACCAGGAACTGACGAATATCAGCCTTATCTACTAACGTCCTCTCTATAGCTCTCTTAAATAAATCACCAAAACCAGTGCCCCTCAGACTTTTCCATGGTTTCCCTTGACCGCTTCATATGCCCTAGTTCAGCCCATTGACTACATCATGCTAGTTCAGTATTTTCCATGCATACCTCACACCTTCCTGCATGTTCAAACCCCAGTCTCTCAAAATATCTTTTACTCCATACTTCCACATCGTCTTTAGTTTCCCCCCTTCTCCTTGTTCTCTCCTTCTCTGACATGTATATCCTTTTAGTCAGCCTCTCTTCACTCATCCTCTCCATATGTCCAAACTATTTCAGCACATTCTCTTTAGCTCTCTCATACATACTTTTTGTAGTTTGTACTGCCATAAGTCCCTCATTCCATATCATTTCTGATTTGATCAACCCTTTTGACACAACATATTGTCCTTAAACATTTAATTTCTAACTCGTCCACCATCCTCCATACTTTTTGATCTTTTTTCCATACCTTGCATCCATATAACACTGTTTAGGACTTCTGTACCAATAAACTGTCCGATGAGTTTCTCATAGACAGTGCTCTCTATTTCCACACACCTTTCGTTGAGCCTATGCTGTGGTATACTTCAGCTCCTGTGGTTCAATCCCCCAACATCCTCATGTCCAGGTATCTAAAACACCTCACTTCCTCCAGATTCTCACTATTTAAACTCAAACTTCAACTAACTTGCCTGTCTCCACTCCTAAACTTAATAACCTATATTTTTTTACAGTAACTCTCTGATTCTCTTTTCACAACTCCCAGACTCAGAAACCAGCTTTTGCAGTTTCCCACTCAAATCTGCCACCAATGCTGTGTCATCAGCATACAGCAGCCGACTCAATTCCAAGGCCTCCCACCCCCAACAGACAGCCAACTCAACCCTCTCTCAAAGATCATTGTATGCACTTGCCTTACTACCCCATTCATAAACAAGGTAAGCATCAGTGGTGATATCCCTTCCCTGCCATAGACCCACCTTCACCTGGAACCACTCATCCTCTTCTCTTCCTCCTTGCCCACACCATACACTCGTGATAAGAACTCCTTACTGCTTGTAGTAGCTGTACTCCCACACCATATATTCAGAACACCCTACACAAAGCATCTCTATCAGTCATATTATATGCTTTCTACTGATTCATAGATGCCACATGTGAATCCTTCTGTTTCTGTAAGCATTTCCAACAAATTCTTCAAAGCAAATCCCTGATTTACACAACCTTTACCACTCTTGAGGCCACATTCTTTCTCCTTAGTCTGATGCTCTGTGTATGCCACCTGTCTTCTCAATCACCTCTCATCTGTACAACTTACTAACCACATTCAGCAAACTTTATACCTCTGTAATTCACTCATTCCTTTATGTTTCCCCAGTCTTTTTATGGTGGCACTGTACAGGTATTCCATTCATCCTCAAACACCTCACCTTGAGCCATACATACACTGAAAATCATAACTAACCAATCAACAATACTATCACCCTGTTCTGGAGAAACTCAGCTGCAGCACATTTCATCTTGTGCAAAGGATTCACCCCCTCCTCTCTTTTACTAAACCACTGCAATAACTCTCAGTTCACCTTGCTCCACTTCCCAAGCACCCCACATCTGCTACCTGCTTATCAAACACATTCAGCATTCCTTCAGAGTACTTCATCCCATCTTCACCTTGTCTTTGCCTGTTACTTCTTCTAGATCTACTCATTTCGTTGATGTTCCAGTTTGCTCTCTCTTCTCCACTGACTGTTCTTCCTAAAACTTTCTGTAATTCTCACTGAAGTTTGCTGATACTTTCTCACCCCACCACTCATTTGCTTTCTTTTTCAGCCCCATCATTTCTTCTTGACTTCCTGCCACTTCGATATGTAAATCTCCCAGTCACACACTCCTTCCTTGCAAATATGCAAGTAACACCCATGTACCTTTACTTTCTCTTTCATGAACAACTTAACTTCCTCATCCCACCAGTCACTACCCTTTTCCTCTTGCCCTCATCCCACCTTTTACTTGCCACATTCATCTCTCACACATGTAAGCACTCCTTTTCTAAATATCTCACATTCCTAACCCACTACTCAAAGTTGTATTTATTCTCACTTTCTGCCATTCTTCACTCAGTCTCTCCTGGTGTCTCCTTACAAACCTCTTATGCAGCTTCACTCACTTTTCATCTCTCTTCCCACCCATATAATATCCTTTTTTCATGTAGCCTCACCTCCATCAAAAAGCAGTCAGACATCCCACTGGCTGCTTCTCTTGGCACATTTGCCCAAAAGTCTCTTTAGCATGCCTGGCATGCAGGACATAATCCAGTAATGCCCACTTACCATCAACCCCACTCACATATGTATACTTATGTATGTCCCTTTTATATACCATGTATTCCCAATCACCAGTCCTTTTTCGTTACAGTGCTCTGCAAGTTGTTCACCATTTTCACTCACAAAGGGTACCCCTTGTCTCCCACCTGTACCCTTAACTTTTACATCACTTACTCTATGGTCTCAGGAATGGTAGAGCATGGATGGATCAGGTGTTTAAGGTGTTTGCATTCAAAAATTGTGTGAAAAACACTTAGAGAAACAGAAGGATTTGTATGTGGCACAAATAGATTAGGAGAAATCATATGATAGGGTTGATAGAGAAACTCTGTGGAAGATGTTACAAATATGTAGTGTGGGAGGATAGCCGCTCGGAATTGTAAAGTGTTTTCATCAAGAGAGAAAGCATGCATGCGAGTAGAAAGAGAGGAGGGTTAATGGTTCCAGGTGAAGTTGGGTCTGAAGCAGAGGTGGATGATGTTATAATAAGGCTTTCAGAACAGTATTTTGGTTAGGAACTTAACCTAATCTCATAACTTGGGTTTCAATAACTCTTACAATGACAGTTCACTAGAGCTACAGATCTTCAGAAACATATCTCTCCTGTTATATGAGGGCCAGATACTTTTTCTGCCTTATCCCTATGGATAAATACACACATATATGGTGATGTGATATACAGTTTGATCAGTAATGTAATACAGATATAAAACCAAAGATTAATTAATTTTATATATATATATATATATATATATATATATATATTATCCCAGGGGATCGGGGAGAAAGAATACTTCCCACGTATTCCCTGCGTGTCGTAAGAGGCGACTAAAAGGGGAGGGAGCGGGG